>VXAA01003594.1:56583-90619 GCA_013399115.1 Anseranas semipalmata | reverse complement strand
AAAAAAAAAAAAGAATAATAAACATTTCCAAATATCAAAAACAATGAAAGGAACTGGAAACAACAACAAGGAGAAATGTTTGTACTGATGTTCAGAGATTCCAGTGGAAACTGCCCCAAACCCCAACAATCTGCTTTATTGATTTTTATATTTCTAGCTGTTTCCTGTCTCTAAAAAGCTGTTATTATGAAAACATCTTTTATGTTGCCACAATATGTTGATTTCTAAGGAGCTGGAAGCCCCTGAGCTTAAGGTTACTGACTTAAAGGCAATGACACCAGTTCATGAAATGGAGATATGAATTAGCTGCAGAAAGATATTGATGAGTGTGTATATATATGCCTGTAGAAAACACGGAGATTATTTTCTCAGTACATCCTTCTTAGATAGTATAAATCTATTTTAATTCTGTAATGTTGTACTCACTTAAGAAAATGCACACTGGTGACTTTTGTATTATCATAAGATATTCTCTGGCTATCTGGGGAGCTGGAAGTAGTGCTGAGTGAACCCTTTCAAATTCCTTAGCAGCTTACTCAAGCTGTTTGAGAATGAAAACAAGTGTGCTTTCTGTATTGCAAAAATACCGTCATGTTGCCCTACATTCAACCTAAGTTTGGCATTTCCTGACTTTCAGAGCCAAAATCTGTTGGTGTAATTCAACTGGTTTCAGTGGAAATATGTCAGCAGAAAATAAGGTCCTCAGTGCTTCACACTGCAACTTCCACCTTGTTTTAAAATCCTGTATTACACAGAGCTTAGACATGTTAAAGGAAAGAAATGGAGGAAAACACATCAGCACTCTATATGACTGAAAGAGTTTGTGTCTTCTACCCAGAACTTGGATTCTCCAAAGTTGTTAGAGGAATTTATAGGAATTTCACTGTCTTCTGTACATTGGGCCAGCTTTGCGAGATCATAACATTAATCATCCATTTAATTGGGTTTACCTCCCATGCTGCAACAGACTGTGAAAACTCTTTAACTTTTTATTTATTTATTTATTTATTTTAATTTTATTTTCTTGGAGTTTGTCTTTCTATGTAAATAAACTCTTAATTGAATCTGTAGGTAGTTATATGTTTGGATAGTCAATAACACAACCCAACAAATTCCTATTTGTGGGTACAACTTATTAAACAATTCTTCTACCAAGGAGAGATGGTTTCTAAGAAATAACTGTATTAAGCTTATATTACAATTACAATTAAAATTACAATATTACAATTACAATTATATACTCAGTATTATGTTTTTCAACTGTATATGGTCTTCATATATTTTTGAAAAT
This sequence comes from Anseranas semipalmata, assembly GCA_013399115.1. Classification (NCBI taxonomy): domain Eukaryota; kingdom Metazoa; phylum Chordata; class Aves; order Anseriformes; family Anseranatidae; genus Anseranas; species Anseranas semipalmata. The sequence goes on along the minus strand of VXAA01003594.1, from coordinate 89,328 downwards.
AACCAACAGATATACATGCTCATAACACATAGAGTGAAGAAAGTCTGCAAAATATTGCCAAATGCTACTTTTTGTACCTGCCTGGGCAAATCTAGAACCTTAACAAGCCTAAACACCTAAAGGGTGTTCCCTTGAGGGAAATGTTCAGTATGACACAGCCTCATCTAGCCATCCCCAAATGTTCAGACAGGAACAGCTGGATATTGTTCTACTGCACTCTCCTTTTCCTTCTCCTGCCTTCAGAGTTGAGGTCTGAGAGAGCCTGTTACCATAAATGTACTATTAACTAATTTTGATGTGATTTTTATTTTCTTTTTTTAAAAAATGCACTGATTTGTATCCAAACCTCCCATACAGTAGTGGTGTCAGGAATGAATGGTCATACATAGATCTTAACTTTAATTTCTATTATTTTTTTCAGAGGGGGCAGGATTAGTATTTTTGAGAGCTTGTGTCATCATGAAGAAAAAAAATAATCAAAGTTACAATCTTAATGTGAACCTAGTTTGAGGTTTTCTTGCATTCTCTTTGTCCAAAAAATTTCAAACTTTTTTCATCTAAAACCTGATTTGAAGAAGTCCTGAAATAAAGTCTCTGAATTCTTACTGTTTTCTTGAGGCAACATGTTTTCTAAGTTGAAGTGTTATATTAGATCAGAAGATTTCTCCAAGCCTTTTGATTAAAATGACATTCATCACTTAGGGCACTATAGCATATGCTGAGGTGAAGAGCAGGTAAGCTGATTGCTGTAACTACACAAAATAAAAATTGGACAATTTGCTGTAATTTAGAAAGATGAATGTGATGCACAAAATTATGTATTTTACTTGAAGGTCAGATTGCATGTCTCTAATCAGGATTTAAAATCTGAATAAGAAGAGATTGTGCCATAGTTATTTTCTCATAAGAGAACGAAGATATTGCAAAAGCACCTAATATCTCTCTTTGAAGATTTTGAGAAACTCAGCATAAAGAGTTGAAGTGTTAGTAAAGGGTAGCTACTGCTACCATTTACATTAGTTTTGTTGAAATAAAATTTGTTTTACAATTCACTGAAAGATTTCTTCTTGCAAAAATAAAAGAAGCCAAATGTTTCCATATGCAAATGTATTGGGTCCAATTTGCCTTCAGTATATCTCTCTGAGTTTCAATGAAGTACCACCATAGGTTAACATTGTCCTTGTTCTTTTCAGTTTCTACACACATTCATTTATCTGCCTGAATTTTAAGCTTTTAATTAAAATATATATATATATATATTTTTTACTGTTCTTAAGAGCTTTTAGTCTGAGTCTAATGGGCCTCTGCACTTCTCAAACAGGAAAAATGTAATGCTGAACAGTGCATGTCACCTGGCTCAAGGCTGAGGTCAACCAGCTTTATTTATCTTTCCATGTACAGTCTTCAATCTACTGTATTAGCTTTACAAATCAATGAGAGATGAGCCTTTGCAAATCAATGAGAGAACACCTAAGTGGCTGTAAGAAAGCACATATAGAAAGAGAGAGAAATGTGTAGTACATGGAGCTTTCTGTTTAATCTGCCCAGGACTCTGACAATGCTCTAAATTGATTCACAGACAAGGGGAAGAGATTTTTACTTCTAGCTACAGCTGGCATCATGATGTTGGGCAACTCACTTCTCTATTTTCCTTTTCCTTCTGAGTTTTTCCTGGCTTTCCCTATTTGTTTAGGCCATGATTGCCTTTTTCTTTTCCCGCCACATGCAAACCGTTTGTGCATTGAACTGGTGGAAGGCCAAGAACACATACAAATGTTACCATCTGAGCCAAAGGCCAGCAACAACTCCTTCAGACAGCCAAGATCTTCAAGCAGTCTTCAAACAATTTATGCATTGGATTAGCCTGGAGCACACTGAGGCCTGAGATCAACTGGGACTCTTACAGCTACTCCAGTAAAAAACAATCATAAATACCAAATAAAATAAAATAACAACAATTATGAAAAAGCTTATTTTGCAGAGATCATCAAGGTTATCTGTCTTTATTCTTCCTACATTGTGATAAACCACTGAACACTGGGAAGTGCCTGCTGATGCTGCTGTGTGAGTTCAGAGCAGTCCTTGGTAGAAATTATTTGTTGAAAGCCTTTTTTCCCTTAGCTCTTTGATTAGAATCAGTCCTCACAACAGCATTGCTCCCTGATCTCAGGCTCCTAAAGGAGTCCTGGAGAAAACGCAATAGACCCGAATGGTCTTTGTGATCTTTTTTTTTTTTTTCCTTGGACTGGTGCTTATAGGTTTATAAGTCAATTCACTCTTACACATACACAGTGACGTCACATCACCAAATTCATATCTGGCTTATGCACAGTCTCTTCCATCAATGACTTTCTCCCTCAGGAAATTGAACAACAAGGTCTTGATAGTCCTTGCCAGAGTTGTTTTTAGTAAGAATAAGTGTCTGTAATAATTTACCTGGCAGAGAGGTCTAACTAGCCTAGAAGTTCATTACTGTTTCTCTTTAAAAGGCAGAATGTCAGCTTCTGTGAAGAGCAGCCATCTATGAGAGGAACACTCCCTCTACACTCCTCTTTAGCACCCTTATAGAGCTGGACAGAATGAATTCTCCAATACAGCCTGATCCTCTGAAACATGAAACGTGTGGATAATCCCTAAAAAGAAATCTGTTGACATATATCATTGACCTGCAGACAGCATCCACTGGGGCAAAATTCTCCCTATTCAAACTACTTCAGGGATGGTGTGTACCTTTCTACGTGCAGAGGGAGATCCCTGAGGAATTTAATACTTGTAATGTATACTCTCTGTATTTTTCCTATTCAAGGGAGAAAATGTATATATCGTGCAGCCCAGATGCAGGGAATGATGATGTATCTCTTTCTGTGAGAAAACGGAGAGAGCCCTTAAAAAGTTAGTTTTGAGAGGAAACATTACCTTCTGACCACTTTCACAAACTAAGTCCTATTTAATCATCCTACAAACATGTGAGAGGGAAAAATGTCGTTAAGGTTATTGTGACATTTTCCACACTGCTTTATAAATAGATGGTGGCACTGGTTCAAAAACAGTATCTCTGACTTTAAGCAATTCAGTTCTGACTGACTTCATCAACCACTGAGGTGCTTAAACTGGAGATGTGCTAAAAGCCTTGCAGAAAGGACATTATCATTAGAGAGAAAACTGTTTTGAAAAAAATTTGCATGGGGAAAATGGGGAGAGAAAAAGATTGAAAGAAAATAGATGTATTATTTCCTTCTAGTTCTCAGTGCCTTCTGAGACTTACTTATTTTTTAACAAGAGATAACAACGTTTATATGGATGTTTTTGACACACACATCCTTTTCCAATAAGTTATTCTATGATGAACTGCAGACTTAAAGAGCCTTGTTCAGTAGGAGGATATTTCATACTTTTCTGTAAGATGTTAACTTTCAGAAAGACCTGGATACATGTACAGGAAGAGGAAAAGAGCAGAAAATATGCATCTTAGGTAACATCCATATTGTTGTCAGCAGTATGGCTGCAGCTCGGGCATATGGTCTCAGGTTAAGTATCAGTTTGAAAGCCTGAATTCCTGCACGGGTGCAGTGACTACAGTGCTGAGCTCAGGAGGCACCTGTCCACCAGTCCTGTATGAAGGCTGACCCAGTACGCATGACAAATACTTTTTGCCAGCACAAGTTGATCTCCAGAAGTTGCAATGTGCCCCTAACTTCAGAAAAATAGCTTTTTAGTGACATAGTGAATAAAGTATTAGAAGGAAAGGAAAAACAAAAACAGAGCTATTGTGATCGGCAAAAAAAAAAAAACAAAAAACAAAAAAACAAAAAAACAAAAAACAAAACAAAAAAAAAACCTCCAAACTTTTCAGTTGAAAATTGATTAAAAAATAAGAAAAAGTTGATTAGATGAAGTGAGTCAACCAGATTCTACATCAGCTGTCTTCAACTCTCACCAGACAATGAGGCAATGTAGTGCAGATACAATATGACAGAGCAGATCCCCTAGAAATAAAATAAAATAAAATAAAGGACAATCCTTAAATTGTTTTAGTAATTTATGGCATTGGCAACAGGCAGAACACAGCACCATGAGAATTAAAGAAATTTGCCGCTTTGCCTGGCATTCTCTATCCTTCAGCAGCAAGCATAATTCGAGTGAGAATCAAGATCATCACATTTAAAAAATCTAACTCTTGGAAGTTAGAATTTGAACCAAAAGTTGCATTAACAATTGTTTTCAGCCATTTATATTGTTAGTAACAGATCGACATGTATTCTGAGAACAAAAAACTGAAAGAAAAATCAAAGCAGTTCTTCATTCTTTTTCCACTGAGAATTTAAAGTTCAAAATTTTTATGTATAGCAAACTTACACTGATGATGAACAGCCAATTTAGAATGTGACACTAAGTGAATATCAAAACCAGATCATCTCCTAAAGGAGGAAACAAGAATTAAGTGTAAAATATCAAAAGGTGTTGAATGATGTATGTGACCTGATCCAGCCTCCTCCTAGACAAATGGGCACAAGGGACCCAAAGGGTGAATATTAACCTGTAGCAAGTGAGATTTAACATCTCCAGCCTGCAAAACATCCAGTGCCAAAAGAATCACAGGATGACTAAAGAAAAAGACAAAAACAAACCAGATCAGAAATTGAGGGTGCATATTGCCTTTCCCCTCCCAGCTCCACTGTTGTCACAATGCAGGCTATTTTACTGTCAAATATCACCTCTTCAACCCTCATTATTTCTGTGTTAAAGTTGGTCATTAAATTTCTTTTATTCAAAATAAATAGTTTTGTGTGTGTGTTTTCATACTTAAATCTAAAAAGCCACAGAATGTCCTTTTTAGAAGATGCCACAATTCAGAGTTTCTGCTTAAACATTTTTTTTGTAAAACAAAATGAAACTGAAAACAGATCTATTTCTACATATATCTGTTTCAAATCATAACCTCTGTTTTCCTTGGTTACACTGTTTTGATTGTATTGTAATATCAGAGAGCCCTTACATGTTTGCCTTTTTGCTCACTCTTCCAGAAATTGTCATATACAACAAAAATGATTACACCAATCCAAATGGTGAGAGCCTAGAAACAAGAGGTGGATTTTTGCCCAGAGGCCTGTACAAGATGTTACTTCCAGTCTGAGGAGCCACTTAGGCAAGGTAGGCTTTTAACTTAGGTATAGAATACCTGACAATGAAGATGAAACCGTAAAGGAGAACCATATGAAAAAGACTATCTATGGGAATTGTATCAGAAGTAGGATTTCTTTATGAATATTTGGAGAATGTGTGATTGACAGTGAGTCTAAGCATGATGAGGAAAAATATCTTGGAATCACTGAAAAGACACTTAAAACTTGTAAAATGTTTTCTGAACAAAGTAGAAAATCTGGCAAGAGTTGCAGTGCTTTTTTTTTTTTTTTTTAATATACATATATATTTATTTTTTCCCATCAGGTCTAAATATATTTTGTGTTATTTGTCTGTCGCATGTGTATCTGTGTACACACACCATACTTGTCCTCAAAAAACCAACAAAGGTCAACACCTCTGATGTAAAATAGACATAAATAAGCCATTAAACATACCATATTGCTTTTCTTTCTCATAAAAATTGCACCAAGTATGGGGGTTGTTATGCTACCAGGTCCAGGTCTTCCCAGACAGTACCTAGACTCTGTTAGAGCCTTGCAAAGCCAAAGGCACTAAAGGATTTACAATCTGGATGTAACCTAGCAGCTTGGGGGTAGAAGGTAGTCAAGGTTTGCAATAGTAACCATTGCACAGTTTATTCTTTATCAATTTATTCTACTATGATGAAGCATAATTAAAATATTAGACAAATATGCTACATTTTTGACAGGATTTCTATGACTGTCATATTACTTTTTCATTGTCTTTTTTTTTTTTTTTAATTATCTTTGTCTATTAGTTCTAAGTTGTTTTTCTTTTTTCTTTTTTCTAGCTTCCATTACAAGTCAGCTCTAACATTTTTCCATTTATTATTACAAGAATAGAGTCTCTTTGTCAAAACTGCTTTTCAGACATGTTTGAAGAGCAATATCTCTATATTTTAAAATTAATAATCAAAACTGCAATGACTTGTATATTCTGTGGTTGGGATGGAAATGATGCTTGGTTTTCTGGATCATGAGGAAAACCTGTGTTTAATCATGAATAAAAAATATTTTCTGGACATTGAAGGTAGCTAGAGAAATGAGGGCAGTAGGACAGTGTTTTATTTTAGGCTAAAGTACTTTCCCCTTCAAGGGGAGAAATAACAGATGAACAGTAATCCATTAAATATCTTCAAATATTAAATTATTAAACTGCAAATATTGTATCTAATTATAATAAACCTTTTTTTTTCTCTATTGGATTTAGCTTGGACTTCTGTTGACCTAGAAGAGTACTCATTCAAGCACAGGCTGGGAGAACTTGTCTAAGTAATAAGTGCAACAAGAAGCCATAGAGTGAGTTACTGCAAATAAAGCTTTTATGATATGTATGAAGGATGAATGTATGCAGAAGACCATTGGGAACTAAGATCATTACTGGCAGCAAGCCTTTTAATGGACACTCAACATGTGTCAGAACTGCAAGGGTGAAGAAAATTCAGATGTGTCCATGAACTCAAATAAGTCAGCAAAGAAAATTCTTTTTTATGTTTCATTAGCCTTCCTTAAACTTCATTTGATAAATTGGATTTTTTATATCTGTGTTAAAATGTGTATCCTCAATGTATGTACTGAAAATGACACAGATCTTTGGTTCTGATATGCTACAGTAAAGTTAAAAAAAAAAAAAAAGAAATCTCTCCACCCCGCATGGCAATATACCTAGTCTTCAAACACGTTTTTGATGTACACTGGAACAATATCAACCAGGGAGCAATTAAAATCACCATGAACATGAGAGTACAAATAAAGAAAAACATCTGAGTCAAAGTCAACTGGATTTTAAAGCAGAGGTTAGAATGACATTTAGGGTAACTTCAAGCTTGGATTTTTCTTTCCTTCATACTATTTCTAATTTAGCTCTTGCTGCAGTAGTCATTCAAATTCTGTGAAAACTAGTGTCTAGTACCTGACCTGATTTTTCTATGCTGTGTAACTGTGTAAGATGATCAATCAGATTTGAACCTTTCTACTTTACAGTTGCTCAGACAGAGATGAATCACACCCTAAAAGCACTTACCTCCCTCCACTGACTGCAGAGAGAGATGAGGGGGACAAGTGTAGATTCACACAGCTCCACTGCAGGTGCTTAAATGGATTGCACCCAACATCATACTACAAAAAGGGAGCAGGCAAAGAGTATTACTAAAATCTTCCAGACCTCTGCCTTCAGTTAAATGTCTAAATCTTATTATTTTTTTTAAACAAAGGTGCAGTGAGTATTTTTGGAATTTGAGGATAGGGATGTGCAAAATGGAACAATTTCAAAGCACCCTTCTGAGCTTAATACACATTACATAGTGTCCTGAGTTTGTTAGGGAACACATTCAATGGTGAAAACAGACCCTTCCAGCATTGCATTTATGCACTTCTCTGAACAAAAAGATATTCTCCAGAATAAATTGAAAATGTTTCTAGCTCCTCTGTTTCTAGCTCCAGAAAATGGTGAGGGAGGGGAAATATGGTAAGTCAGTGGCTCCCATCTTACTGCACTGATCACAGAACTGGCAAGTTCTGCAAAGGAAAATGATATTATATCTTGGGATAAAACTTATTGAATCTGTTGATTAAAGCCTTCTTTCCTTAAACATAGAAGAATCTGTTGAACATCCCTGTAGGGCCCAGGAGCTGAAATAGTAGCAGTTTCACACAGAAAGAGGGGTATGCCAAAGAGGCAACTGCTGTTTGAACTAGAGGGACCACGTGCTTGCCCAGGAATCGCTTTGAAGACAAAGGTTTTTAAAGAACAGAAGGACACTGTGTAGGAGAGTATTTTGAAGAAGCTTTTTGTTTCTAATGCTAAGAGGAATCAAAACATCTGAAAAGAGTAAGTCCATGAAAATAAGCAGGGGAGTTTTGTAGGGACAATACTGATAAATCTCATCAGCTCTTGGGACCTCAGTCATTTTATGTTTTTGTTGTTGTTGTTGTTGTTGTTGTTTTTGTGGGGGGCGCACATCTTGCTGTGGCTGGGGTCATTTCGGCACAAGAAGGGCCAGATCTTTGTCAGTTTTTAGCTTTGACTGAGGAAAGTCCTTTGATTTTGAGCGTGTGCAGCATTTGCCCACCTCGTGGAATAAGAAATTGGCAGTGAGGACTCAACAAGGAGAGGCATTGACATTCTCATCAACCAAAGCTGCTCAAACAGAGACTGGGTGAGAGCCCAAGTCTGCTCCCTCCCCCCCTCCCCCTGCACACTCCTTACAGCAGCCTTCTGGGGAGGAGAGGGGTGAGCAGGCACAGCCACCACCAGGATCTGTGGCTATGGAGGAGGGTTGCTCTCTGAGAGAAAGAACAAGCAGAGATGGAGGAAAGAATTGATCCTTCATTCTACCACCAAGAATAAGGGCAGGGCAGAGCTGATTTTGGAATAAAATCACCTAGAACTTAATTTGAATGGAGAGAGACATGAACAGAAGAATAAAGTGAAGGGCTCACTAAAATAAAAAATAATATGTTGAAAAAAATCCCTTAAAATCCAACTAGAAAAACTATTCTGTCCAAACTCAAAGGCCCTGATTTAAGAATCATTGGTATTTATTTCTGCATACCACAAGACATTTATTTAATTAGAGAAACATGTTTTCATTGCATTCTGAGTCAATTAAATGGAAAAAAACATGTTTTTTATAAATTTTGAGGATTTTGTAAAACCTCAACTCTCTCTGGATCCTCTGATCCTTAACCTTACTAATTATGTGCTTTGTTTTCATTACAAATACCATTTAAACTTCACAAACTCCCTTTATTCCTTCATTCCAAATGTTATGTAGCATATGTGTTCAAATGCCCCACTCCTAAGTGTTCTTAAAAGCATCCTCTTCTCCAACTTTGGTCACATTAAACCCGAAAGTTTCTCTTCCGTTAATTAGACAAACGAAGTCCTGTTGGATCAGGAAGAATGGAATGGTGGGCTGACTCCCCATGAGGGGATATAGGAAGCCCTTCCCATGAGTTTTACTGCTTGACATAGTGATGGCCAAAGCTTCAGTCTGATGCAGTACCTGTACTTTCTGCTTTTCAAGTAGAAACACAGCCAGCCCTCCCGATCTTTGCAGGAAATGAAGACACTAACTACACAGCCAATTTGCATGCACCCGTGTAGAGTGCAGTCTTTCAAGCTTACAGGATAATTTATTGAAACAAATGCCTACCATTTTCTATATCATAAATATAATATTTAATCTGCACTAGTCGCTCAAGACAAATTTTATTATGTACTTTACTTATACAAGGTTTTAATAGGCTACGGTGGAGAGTTGTACGCTGTTCTTAATGCATGCTATGATGTGTGTAAAATCTAAGATCAGGGAATGCAGTGTATATTTATAGCAGTGTCTGAGAGATTATATGTAATGAATATATTATACTGCATACACATCAGAGGCAGAGTTAAGGATGCGCATGAATCCTACAATGTGCTGTTTCCTAACTTCCGTGTGCTTAACCGTACAACCTTAACATTCCCTTAACATTCTCCGATGGAATATCTATCAGCCCACATAATCAGCTTGCAAGTTACTCCCACAGAGAAAGATATTTCAGATTGTCCTCTTCCAAGAGACATTAATTAATGCATTTTCATTTTGAAATGTATTGCTTTCCAGCCAACACGTTCTGCTGAAGATTAAAAAGCTTTAAATCTTCATGGAGTAAGGCTCCCCAGGAAGGTTAAAAAAATACTATCTGCATCCTTTTTCCTAGGGGCTTCTCTGTTTTGCCCTTGCACTAAAGCTATTATGCACAGCTTGAATTCTGGGAAGACATGATGCTGTGGAAATACAAGTAATTATACTATTCTCTCTCATTTCTACCAACTATTATTTTCGTTTTTGCTCTTTCTTTCACTTTTTTTTTAAACTGTTTTTATCTGCTGTAAACATCACTTGCAGATTATTACTTGCAGAGAAAATTCCAGCTGAAAAATAGTGATAGATCAGTGAGATGTAAATGATTGCATATTGGGGGCCCCAAATTACAAAATAGCTATTTGGGTAACCTATTTACTCTGAATTCTTGCATGCTGAGCAATTCCCAAGCATTTTAAAGGTTTTGTGCAAATTGTCTCTATGAAATTACACCTAGTGCACTATTCTTTATTCAAAATGATAGAACATAAAGATGTGGAAAAAGGTAGTGTCCTTGTAAAGCTAGTAAGCAATTTTGGATGGAACTGCAGACCTTACAATAAAAGCTAACAATTGTGGAATTGCAATTGGATGCTTAGTTCCTGAGTCAAAAACAGCCCTGGAATAACCAAAGACAGATCCATTGGTTTCATACACATAGTCCACAAACCAGACCAAGAAGGCTGGCATGGACTTTCATACTTGGTTATGCTTTATATTATGAATCAGTCTGGTTTTATTTAATTATTTATAAATATGTAATTCTTTGAAACAGAAAATAACTTGCCAGTGCAAGATTTTAGCTGAACAACAAAAATCATTAAAGAATGTTGTGTTGTCTTTAAATTGTCATTTATCTAATAAAGGAAGTGTATTGCTGAAACTCTCTGTTTTCACACACACACACACACACACACACACACACACACACACAAGGCATTGGGGAGGATATAGAAGATGAAATGATGAACTAGCTTTATTTTTATGCTCAATATTTATGGGTAAAAACGTCTCCAGCAGAAGTTCAGCTCAGATATTTTAATGTACACAAGTTTGTGGGCCAAATTGGGATCCAGGGAGTTACACAACAGATGAATTTGGCCACCTGTGTTCATAAAGCTTCCAAACCCTGACAAAAGCAAGTAGGTAATAAAATAAAGATTGACTATTGCAAGCAGTAATAGCATTAAGAGCAGCTCTTGAGACCTGATGTAGCCGGCTACATTGCTGCCTGTAGCAAGTCTCCTTCATGCTGCTTTGGCTGTGCAAAGGTACCCACGATGCCCAGCTGGGCAGAGGGGAATGCCACGGAACAGGGATGTGTACCCCAGCCAGGATGCATCAAACATCATATTGTCATGGACAACTTGATGTCAGGCTCCTATCGTGAGGTCATGTCAGAGCTTACCATTGACAGCCTGGCTGTGCTCGGGATTGTCTTAAAGATGAACAATGATAAGTTAAACTATTTGACAGTACCTGTGAGACCACTGAATGAAATGGAGATGGCACAGACCAGGAGCAGAGATGCAGGAATTGAGCAGTTGAGGGTTTTTTTGCCAGAAAACCTCCCATAATGGTATTGTTACACTTTCCTGAAGGTGTTATGTGTTATTGGTGGGGGGTACAGGTAGTTGATATGACACCTCCCATATTTGCCAAAACACATCCCTCAGGGAAAAAATGTTTTGAGCATGTTTGCGTTCATCTAAACATTAATGTGTGTGATCATTTTAAAAGGATTAAATTGATAGCCTTTTGATGTATCTTTACCAGGTTTTATTAATTCTTTGACCAAACGCTACAGATGATAAATTCATTATGCAGGATAAACTCATTAAAATGATAAACCTGGTATGGGTGATAAACTCATTACAGAAGAGGCCTAGTATGGTGAGGCTGACACAAAGCTTTCTATCACTGACAGCAAAATTGCAAACTATAAAACTTCCGCTAACATAAATGATGGTCTTGGCATACTTCCCTCTTCCATCTCTCCCTTTCAAAAGTTGATCTTAAACCCTCACATAGTTGAAGTTATTACCTTCAGGCCCACAACTCACAAATCCCTATCTATTCTTGTTAACCAGTCCAAGTTCTCAGCCGTTTTCTGATATTTCCTCGTTATCACCTAAATTCCACAGATGCAGAGCAGGAATTCCTGTCTTACCTCCCTGTCTTGACCCTACTGATATCTCCACCAGTCCTCCTTAGTGCAGAGTCTTGTGAGAGCTTACCTTCCTCTGATTTTGCTTATGAAACTGCCGTTTGCTCTCACCACACTGCCCACCTCATTCAACCTGATGTCCTGTTTCTCCTGCATTCTTCAATATTAACCTTTGCCCAGAAAATAACCTTAGTGAGAAGATTCATTGGAATGGGCTGCCCAGGGAAGTGGTTGAGTCACCATCCCTGGAGGTCTTTAAAAGACGTTTAGATGTTGAGCTTAGAGATATGGTTTAGAGATATGGTTTAGTGTGGGCCTTGTTAGAGTTAGGTCAGAGGTTGGACTAGGTGATCTTGGAGGTCTCTTCCAACCTGAACAATTCTGTGATTCTGTGATTCTGTGATTCTGTGATTTGCACCACACACACCTTCTTGAGATCCTTTACTCAAGATGCACTTTTCCACCAGCCTTGAAAGAACTTACCAACTGTAATGACCCAGGTGAATGATAAAAAGCATTTCTTGCAACACAGCCTTTATTATAAATGCCTCAAAAATTTCCTCCCAGTGATGAAGATCTCACCCTCCAACACTCCAACAACTGTAAGAAAACATGAGAAAGGCTGCCCTGGTTTTGTCTGGGATAGAGTTAATTTTCTTCATAGTAGCCGGTATGCTGCTGTGTTTTGGACTCAGGAGGAAAAATAATGTTGATAACACACCGATGTTTTAGTTGCTGTTGAGTAGTACTTACAGTCAAGGACTTTTCTGCTTCTTGTGCTGCCCTGCCAATGAGGACAGGGTGTACCAGAAGCTGGGAGGGGACACAGCCAGGGCAGCTGACCCAAACTGTCCAAAGGGATATTCCATACCATATGACATCATGCTGAATAATAAATATGGAGGAAGTTGTCTAGGAAAGGGTGAGGCTGCTGCTTGGGTTCTGGCTGGGCATTGGTCAGCGGGTCGTGAGCAATTGCATTGTGCATCACTTGCTTTGTATATTCTTTTATTATTATTATTATTATTATTATTATTGTCCCTTCGTTTTCTGTTCTGTTAAACTGTCTTTATCTCAGCCCATGAGTTTTACCTTTTTCCGATTCTCTCCCTGTCCCAGCAGGGGCAGGGAGTGAGCAAATGGCTGTATGGTGCTGAGTTGCATGCTGGGTTAAACCACAAGAAAGGCACATACTGAAGGTCAGGTGAAGGAGTAAAAGTCATAACATAAATCTGAATCTAGGAAATGTATTTCTGAAAAGAAACCTTGCTAGATCTTGCTAGATGAGATACCTACTGCAGACTGTAGTTAAATAGTCTTCTTGGCTATTAAGCATTTGTGGCTGGAGTCCTCAACTGAATAAAAGTCTGTCTCATGTTTAATTCTATTCTCAATATCTTTGTTCACATGAGGCCCACATATTTCACTGTCCCCCATCTCCATAACTTCAGCCCAGATATTTACTGGAAAGGATCAATTGAATCTTGAGGAAATCCTAGTGACAACTGAGATGCAAGATTTTTAGCAGCTGCAGGTTGAAGCATGCATTATGGTGTTGTTTCTCTAACAGAAATAACAGAAGATACTTAGACAAGTAAATAAACCATCCTCCTTGATAACAAGTGTACACCATTTGGCAACTCTATCACTTGGTAACATGACAGAAGTATATTAGTTCAGGATTAAGGAGTTAGGATAATGATGATTTTATTTCAGTGCCAAGGTGAGTTTTCAGAGGTATAGTTCAGTGATAGTTGTATGGCTCAGTGCCACAGAAAAATAAATTTTCTCCCGGCTCTGTGTGTTGAGCTGTTTTCTGCTAAATTAATGAATTGAATTGGCTCAATGAAAGGCCTTACAGATGGCAGTACTGGCACAAAGAAGGGTGGGAGCCCATCTTCCCAGCACAAGACCAAGACGAGGAGGGCTGCAGGTAGAGGGTGATGGGGAGCAGGCAGTCCCTTTCAAAAGCTCTCTGTACTGTTAAATCAGGCCACAAGGTACACTGGTTTAATGTGGAAAGTTAGATAGAGAAATTTAAAAAACAAAACATCCAGGAGTCCACAAGCCCTCACTGCAGGGCAATATTTGGTCTCAAGGTGTTTTGTTTCTAAACAATTTCATCTTAATTATTACTTTTATCATGATAATGCAACAATATTCACAATCAGGATCATTATGCAATACACTGTACAAATTCAGGAAGACTGTCTCTTCTGTAGGCAGCTTCAGCCCAAAACCCTGAGTATGCAAATCCTTGCAGTGTCCATATATCTTTATATGCATAACTACAAGCTCAGAGTTAAATTCTTACTTACAAAAATTAGAATTTCAAAAAAGAGAAGAAAATAGCATTTGCAATAGTATGGCCAGCTGGTGACTGTTTCATAACAAGGCCTTTTTTCCCCTCCTTTAAATATAATTTACTGGAACTTTACTTGGAGATGCAACAAATTAGCAGCTATTCATTTTATAATGAAGAAGGCCTCATGTAAATCTAGGCTGTGAATAGGCAATCAGAATTTATTTGGACATAAAGGGCTATTTGCCAGGCTAATATTTCAATATTGAACTGCATACTTCCATCAGTACCATCATAGAATATTTTATGCATTTGTTTTAAGTTCTTATATCATTACATTTCCTCAGTTTGATTCTACACAGTACCTGTAGCTATTACTAACCCCTGCTTGAAAGAACACAAGAAAAAGACAAAATGCTTCTCATTTGGATAATATATAAATTAAACCCATCTTCCCTCAGGTCTGAATAAGCATTAAAATGGAAGCTTTTATTCTGCTGGAACAAAGTCAGTTCTGGCGATTCAGCAATACGATTACATGCAGGCTTTACATAAGTTCAAACAACAGCAATTAAAAACACCAAATAATCCAGCATTGGTTCATTTAAAATAACTACAAAACATGCTTAGCTATATCAGTTCAAATTTCTAATCCATATGCCTTCTAATATCCAAAAAAAATTTTGTGCTTCACTGCCATTGGTTGATTTTCAAGTAGGTCACTAATAGCTTATTGCAGAGAGAAGAATAACAGTCAACATGAATACAGCTTGAACTGATTTAAAAGCCTGGGCTGTAGGGGCTTCCACCTTGGGATGTTGTTCCAGTATGCCCAGCAAGTGTTTCCAGTCTAGCAGGGCACTGCTGATGTTGCTAAAACAAAGGGCTGAGGCTGATGGGTTGTGGTGTTTTGTTGTTTCTGTGCCTGTTCTTTGTCCCTGAACTTCTTTCTCTGTGTAGCCACCCAACCAACTGAAGAAACAGTGGCCGATCAGATGGGCCATCAGTTTATAGTGACTGCGGTTTTTCCTAGTGGCTTTGGATAAAATGCACGTGGCCACAGAGCCCAGTGCACATGGTCTGCTGTATCTGTGGGCAGGCTGGCCACACAGATCCAATCTGCTGGGAAAGCAGGTATCCAGAGTCCTGGACAATGGTATAAAACCTTCAAAATCCAGAAGGGAGCTTTTAGTCTTTCTCTCCCTGCACAAAGATATGTGCAGGAACATTTAGATGCATGAGAGCCCAAGAACCTGACTCTTTACAGTGTCTTTATGTGTGTATTTCTTCCTCTCTGAGGGGTCATCTGCGCAGAATAAATCAGTAACTTTGCCTATAAAGGTAGCTGCTTAGTTTTAGATAAGTAAAATTCAAAATTTGAAATACAAAATTGTATTATGTTCCTAGCAAGAATCTATGCATATGCCAAATATAGACATCTAAAAATTAGATATCTAATTGTGAACTAATGACACAAAGCTCACTTAAACTGTTGTAGAAAATATTATTTCGTAAGGTTAGGAAACAGGTGTCCAACTAGTTCTGGCAAATCTCTGGGAGTAGCCACTTCTCTCTAGTGCCTGTAATTAACGCCTTTTGTTACTAGTTCATAGGGGAAGGAAAAGCTCAGAGCTCCAGTGAGTGGTTGATTTTTCTCCCACATGTATCTGGACATGGTTCTGGGCAACCTGATCTAGGTAACCCTGCTTGAGCAGGGGAGCTGGACCAGACGATCTCCATAGGTCCCTTCCAACCTCAGCCATTCTGTCATTCTGTGATTCTGTTATCTTTATCAGTCTGAATAGCCCCACATTTGCCTCCTCCTGTTTGCCTCCCAGCTGTGGTCATATTTTGGCTTGTGGTTCTCTATGATGGTCTTTCATGGCCAAATGATTATTATGACTAAACTGGAATTACAAGGAAGAGCCTACCTGATTATTAGGTCATGTGTTTTCTTAGAAAGTTATACTTGTTAAGTGGGAATGTAGCACATCTCCCTGAGCAGCAGCCTTGCTTCCTACTTGTTTTAATTACTGAATGAATTAACTGCAAAAATAAACCAATATCTTCAAACAATCAACATACTAGATCAGGGAAAATATTCAGAAAGTATAAAAGAAGTGAAATTAAGTTGAGCATGCGCTTAAGTGTTTTGCTGCTTTTGCTGAGACGGTTTTTCCACAACTATGCAAATATATCACTCTCATCCATCACCCTGCCCTCACCCGGGGACTCAGGGTCCTCCAGAATGAGAATAAGAGCCCTAAATCCCCACCAGCCAGCCGGAGCCATGCACTATATAACAAATTTCTTACATCCCCAAAGGTGGCCTCAAACAATTTTAATAAATCTTTAGCTTCTGTATCTCAAACACATAAAGGTCAGACAGTGCTATTCAGACTGACCCTGACCTGTAGCTCTTTCCTCCGTGACTTCAGTAGGGCTGCTCAGGGCGTTGTGACTAGGAGAGGCACAGCCTGGCCTTTCAAGACCCTGCAGTCCTTCTGGTGGTGCCAGGCGATGGTTGTTGCCTCCCCCTCAGTGATTTCCTTGTTTTGCTTTAACATTGTAGTTTTGCCAAAATGGGAAAGCAAGCACTTCACCTGCTGACCGGGTGTAACAGCGCAGCAGTGAATGGGGAAAAATAAAAAAGGTGCTTAGCTCAGCTGAACTCACTCTCTCGGTGCTGTAAAATTAATTGTTATCATTATCTAGCTGCTTTCTGGAGACCATCAACTTACCTGCTACACAAACTGTAGCAGCAGTAACAGCAGCTGGACCTGACATACAGCCTTGCCCTTGGTGTATTAAATCATTCTGATGTAATGTCTAACAAATCACATGACTCACCTATTAAACCTTTTCAGGGGCATGTGCTCTGGCAGTAGGAGAGAGCTTGTAATGAGGCCAAACGCACAGAGGATAAAAGGAACATATTATGAAAACAAGCTATTGAAGGCCTGCATGCTAATTTGGGTGAATGCATTTGGACATGTAAGAGCTTTGCTGTTTCTGTATAAAATGTTTCCAATTTCTTATTTCCCATTGCAGAGCTGATTGAGTCAGCAGCAGCTTGCTGCTTGCATTCCAGGTGGCGTGATATGTCTCCTCTTGCACTAACTCATATAGGTCATTAA
The DNA here is from genome assembly GCA_013399115.1 of Anseranas semipalmata. Lineage (NCBI taxonomy): Eukaryota > Metazoa > Chordata > Aves > Anseriformes > Anseranatidae > Anseranas > Anseranas semipalmata. The sequence continues at coordinate 71,926 of VXAA01003594.1, read as the reverse complement.
TATGCTAAATAAGTTGTAGCCAATTGGCTCCCATGGTGACAGCTCCAAAAGCTTCATGAATAATCAATGGAGCACCTGGAGGCATGAAATTTTCATACAAAGAGTTTCTAGACTTTTGCATTAAGCTCTGAGCAGGGACAGACAAGTGATAGACATGACTGGCACTTTGAGGAGTTTCAAAAATAAGAAGTGTTATTTTAAAAGAAAATAGCAATCTTATTAAAATGAGAATGAATCTGAAACTCCATGTCTTGGAGCATTTCTAAGAAAGGCACCTAAGTTTATTCCCTTGACATCTTTTGGACAGAAACTTGTTGGGGGGAGGGGGGTAGGTGAACTACTTCAGCTAGTCTCTATAATCTGCAATGAACTCATCACACCATAGTAAGAATTCACTGATAGAATTAAACAGTTCCATTGTTAGGAAAATAATAAAGAGCTACTGCTTTTACTTATTTTCTCTGCAGGAATTTGTATGCCTGTAGACTTCAGGACTAAAAATCACATGATCTGAACAACACTTGCAAGCATTATGGGTAGGGTGTCAGTTCACCATCTTAAAAGCAGGAGTCTTTCTGACACTGTTCCCATTCCAAGTACTAATGTATTATCTCTTAGGCCCTTGCAGGGACTTTTATTGGTGAAACAAGCAGAACGCAGGCAGGAGATGGCTTGTATGTTTCACTCTTACGTAAAGCAAACCAGAAAATTTGTTGTTTCCCATAGGGGTTGCAAGGATGATATGTTTGGTCCTGCTTCATGCTTTCCCCAGATATATTTGTGCCACATGTGTTCCCAGCACTGGGAAAGAAGAAACTGGAGATGTGATGGCCTCCCAGTGTGTGTGTAGGGATAGCTGGAAGAACTGAAATAAGGCAGCTCCCACATTTCCTCTTCTATGTGGGACTGTCTTGTGTAGGAGCCTCCTTTGCATCAGGTTAGTGCCCAAGGAGCTTCAGGACCCTGCACCTCCAGGCTTTGCTTCACTATCCAGTTCTCTGTTCTTAGTGTCACCTTCTCCTGTAGGTGCACTGGGAAGAGCAAGGAGAAGTGCCAGCATTTCATCTCTGCTTGACATAATTTTCACATGACTTCTGGGAAGGTAGCAATGGCCCCAGCTGATCCTACTGGCATCACTATGGGCAGTTTTCCAATTCCTTCCTACAGAGCTTGCAAATTAAATGTACTTTAAGCTCAGCTGTGTTTGCAGTGTTTCTGATGAGATTTTTCAGAAAAATATTTTTGCTCTTTGCTGTCCGTTCTGACATAATGTCAGTCTGGGCCATCAATAAAAGGGTTGGAGAGATCACACCGGGAAACACCAGGAACACCATCATGAAGACTTCATGTACCAAGAGATTTGCTAACGAAGGAAATGTACCGATGTTGGAGCTAATCAAAGTTAGCACAAACAGTGTTGGCTGAGTAACCTAAAAATCTTTTTTCCTCCTTGAACACTTCTGCAAGAAGAAAAAAGAGTGAAGATATATAACCAACATAGCTCCACATAAGTAGGGGTAATCCTTATTTTGTGATTAATGGAGTCTTTCCCCACCTGAACGTTACAAAACTTGGTAAAATCCTTCTTTGCTGTCTCTCTTAATTGTGGTTTACAATAATGGTATAACACAAGAGAGACAACCATTACTGGTTACTGGAAGGAAATGTAACTGGAAGGTAACGTGTAAGAACTCAACATTAATTTCAACAGATTTTTTTTTTTTTCTGCTAAGGTTTAACTGAACACTCTGCAGAGCTCTTGTGCATTTGTATGCCTGCAGAGCAGCCCTCTGCAGCAATTGCACTGGCTGACCCAAGGGTGCAGGTGTAGGCAAGGGAGGAGTTAGGTAAAACGTTAAAAAAGGGTACATAAATGAAAGTGAAAGACCCTTTAGAAGGCAATGGCAAGGTTTGTGTGTGTGTGTTTTCTATAGTAGAGCTACATATTCTCATTTTTTTAGTATTATCTTGCTAATGAATAACTTGTGCTGTTTTTGTGCTGTACAATGTTGTTCTCTTAAACATGTTGCTTTACATGCTCTGTCATACAAAAAAAAATCTCCACACAAAAGTGCACACACGTTCCCTCTCTCTCTCTCATGCACACATGCATGTCAGCCTATTACACAATTTTTTTTTGTGATCAACCATTAGTTAAAATCATTGGAGCTGCCATCACACATAAGATAGGCAGGTGTCTTGGCTTGGAGACGAATACCTGGAAATCCTCCAGCACTTTCATTCACAAAGGAAAGATCTTTCCTATCAATCTCTTCAAGAGGAACTTAAAACATATGCCATCAGCAAAGTAATGGCATTGATTTCTGAGGTGAAATGTGTCTCTTGCTAGTGGGAATACTCTTTATAGACTAAAGCAATTAAAAAAAAGACTTTGACTTTTTTACTCTTGGAAGGTGAGGTGAGAAGTGTGCTCTCCACTAAGATGTATTAGCAAGGTGGACCTCCACAGCTCAGCTCTGTAGGCTATGACAGCTTGCTCAAGTCTTACAGACAGAGTGATTTCCAGAGCAGAGTCCTCCTGCCAGTCTTCTAAACACTCTTCTTAGCAAAGTGAAATAGTCTGGTGAAAAATACTAATTTAAGTGGCAGCCACAGCATCTTATTGCGAACTTCCTTCACAGAGCATTGTACTGTACTGTAGACATACCTTGTGTCTACTTAGGTGAGGAGAGCTTTAGATAAGGTGGGGACTGGGCAGTGATCACATCATCTCCCATTTGGCTTCACAAAAAGTGTAATTAGTATTATGCGTCCTCAATGAGTGTCTCAGGAGAGCCAGGAAACATGGCTGGTAAGTCACAGGCTCTCTATGCTATGTCTCAGGAACATCCCAGGTGGCATTGGAAACCTCCTAATTCTGTAGATGGTTTAAGAATTTTTCCTCTCAGTTTTCCAGATACCAGCGTCAAAGAGATAATCCTTTGATAGACTTCTTCTCCCTCCAGGTTGGTATATGTAAGATTTTCCTTTCTCCAGTTTGCTTTCCGAGTTCTGTGCCCCAGATTTATTAAGCTTTGCAGCTTTGTAACCACATGCAAAATATACAGTTTGGAGTCATGCATTGATTGTCTGTTTAAGAAGTGAAATGCCACACTGCATATAAATATCTTTCCATTTGAAAATAAAATGCACAACTTAAAGAAGGGATGATCAATAGTTGCAATGACTGATGGAAAATTATGGAAGTGGTGAAAGTCATGCATGACTTGTTATGGCTTCTGTACATGTTAAGCCTTACAAATACATTACATGGATTAAAATCTATAAAGTGTGCTCGCTTCTGTTTAAACTTAATCTACATTTTGTGAAAGAATTTTACATGAGATAATTACTAACATGGATAAAAACACGACTTTGACTTTTGAACATGCATCTTTCTAAATTTTCTAAGAGTCATTTGTATTATCTAAGCAGCTATGAAATAGATTGGTGGCATCTCTTCTGACACATTTAATATGTGCAAGTTCTGTCTGCTATACAAATATCACAGCTACTTGTGGTGATCTAATGCTTTTCTGGATCAAAGCTGAAAACTTGCCCTCATCAAAAAGGATAGAAATACTGCTGAATTCAGTTACATCAGAATTTGTTCTCATCTATTTGTAAAACCTCTTCAGTTGAGGGTTCGGTGGAAGTCTGAAGATAACTATAGTGGTGCTTAATCTATTTGGCTGATATTTTAAAAATTTGTCTGAGGTAGAATAATTTTTTTCTACACATGAGCATCAGAGAGTATTAAATCAGGATCTCCTGTGATCTGCCAGGCTTGAGTCGTGGATCACCTTGGATCACCTTGGTGCAGTTTCAGACATGGCTGGGTCTGCACTGCAGCTCTGCAGCAGGATGAGGCCCAGCCATTTCCACCCAGGAGCCAGGAGGTACCCCAGCAGTTTCGTGAGCCTAGATGATCAGAAGATCAGGGTAGCACAACGTGCAGTAGTGTAGCAGTAAACAGTATGTATCAATTGTTGTGAAGCCAGAGGTACTTTTGTTGACCTTGTCACTAAACTTGTGATACTTTTTCCCTGCTATAAAACAGAAATTGCTTTAAACCTTCTAAATCATTTAAACTTTTGGATAAAAAACATAGAAGAGGTAAACATATATATATATCTTTATGGTTTGAGAAAAGCTTTTTATCCTGTGGGAGATATGTTGTTTCCACTGGGTTTCACTGTCCTCTTTCTTCCTCTTGGATCATTATTCAAACAGAAGCATATAAGTAAAAGAAGTGTTAAAAATCCCGTAACTGTTTTGTCTAAATTTTGTTTAATTGAAAGAGAATATGTCAGGGAATAAAACACATCTACAGTAGATGATGGCAGTCACAGCAGGCTTGTCCTGCATGGTCATCATGTGTTTCATTATAAGGCTACTAAACACTGCAGCTGCCATAGAGGGTTGGAAGATCTCTCCCCCCACCCTTTGCATTAAAGATAACATTCCCATGGTGAAAATCGCGGGTTCTGGAGTCTTACTGTGGCCAGGAGCCACAGATATTGCAGTCCACTTCCTGACTTACTGAAACAAAAATTTCCTGTTTACAGGAAACAATTACATTGTTGACATTTCAGGTTCACCTAAGTAAGAAAACCTACAGGCATATTTTACATTATGCAAGGCAAGACATCAAAAAACTGGCAAATCCACATAGTCTTTTCTCAAGCAGCCTCAAGACACTGTGCACATATTAGGTCACCAGACACTATTGAGCTTTGACATGTTTCATTTTGGTTAGAACCTCCCCTGACTTGGAGCAGGCTTCTACTTTCAGCTACCATAGTACAATTATTGCTGCAGGTTTAATGTCTGTGAAGTACTGCTTTTGTGAGGTTCACTAAGAAAATATTGCATTTTGCATTCATTTGCACAGTTTAAATTGTATTTTTATAGATATCTAACAGACTCAATCCCACCAACAACTGCAAACTTTCACAGAGCTTGCAGCTGTGAACCTCATCACTGTGGAAGTATTTAGGGGAACATTGCTGGGATGTGTATTGGCTATTTTCAGATGGTCATTGTCCGATATATATGTGCAATGTACATGTCTACATCTGAGCTATATTTCCTAGGTTCCCTTTGAGTTCATAGGAGAAAAATAAGTATTTAAGGGACCAATCGATTTGATCTACTGTAGTTGCCTGCTTAAGGTTCAGCTCAGTAATTCTTTAAGAAAGCTGATTCCTTTCCATTGCCTCAAGAGTGGCCAAGGGTGAATAGTTAAGATGCAGATCTCTGCCCTGTAAACATCTGCATGTGGAGAGATGAATCCTCTTTGCAAAGTCTAGTACTTCTTATTAATCAAATTCACAGAAAAAACACGGTGAGATGAGGGTACTTAGATGATATATGTTCACTATTTACAAGGTGGTTTCAAAACATCATCTTTCTTAATTGCTTAGATAATGATAGTAATGTTGTGCTTTATTGTGATCTTTCTAAACATCACTGTAAATTATTGTGAAGCAATATTTGTGCTTCTCATAGCTATAGCAATTAAGCTGAGCAGAATTCTAAATTATAGAGGTACATTTACAAGAAAAAAAATGACAAGAATATTCTGGAGCTTTGTCTACTGTACAGGTTATTCCTGGATGTCAGCTTATACAATGGCATAAATACTGTTTTACAACTGTCATTTTAAAAATCTTACAGATGCTTACTTAAGACTAAGTATTGTGTCAGTTGTTTGTTTATCATCATTGACAATTACAGTAAATGTTATTTAAAATCTACTAATTCTGGAAAGTATTTAATCTTCTATGCTTCAAAGTATAAATAATGTCCAATAAGAGACATCTGAGTCCCTGACCCTGGAAGCAGCTTCTCTGAGAAAAATGGACTAGATTAGTGGAGGGACCCCAAGTAAGATGTTGAACTGGTTTGATTCAGTCTGGCAGTTTGCATGTAAACCTTCAAAACATCATAGGCTTCAGAAATCAAAGCAATCACAGCCTGCCACCTAGTTTGACCAAACTACGATCTGCATTTGGAAGGGTCTTCCATCACCATCTGTCTCCAAAGCATGTGATAGTCCTGGAAGACAAATGCATTTGTCAGTAGAGTCTTTGTCAAATTTGTTTTCCCTGACCTTTATTAAAACTTTTTGCTACTTCTATGTAGTAGATAGTGTCTGCTGTCTACTGTCTGCTGAGCACAGGTAGCTTTTGGTGCACTCAGAAATGGAGACTGCCACAAACCACTCTATAGAAGGCCAGTCCACTGTCAGCCACCTGCAGATGGATGGCACCTCCATTCCTTCACTATGTTACCAAGAAGAACTGCATGCCAACTCCAAATAGACTGGTGCAGTGCATGGCCAAAGCTGGAGGGGCCACTCAAAGCCATCCAGGTGTCAGGAACTACCTCTGTGGGGCCAGAGCTCTGCAATGCTGGAGTCTGGCCCTGGAGAGCAGCAGCAGGGGGCTGCCTGCATATGTGCGCTCAGTCCTTCAAACCCTGCTTATCTGCCTCAGAGCAATTTGGTTACATTTTGTGTTTCAAATAGTAATTTTCTAGCTTTAAGAACAAATGGAGCCATTTCATCAACATTCCCTGAAAACCCATTTTTTGTCAAATTTTGTGCAATCTTTTGCTTCAGACAGTAAAGAAAAATATTAAAATACATGAAGTATAAAGCAGATATATGTAAACATCTTCTGAGGTCACTAAAATGCTCTGACTACAATATCTGCAATTTTCGTGGGCAACATCAAATGAAGCTGAAATTTCATTTTAGACTTTTTAAAGGAAAATCAGTCCCCTTTTGCATATGATTGTTTCACTTTAAATGTACCTTAGTCTTTAATAGTATTTTGTCCCCTGATAACTTTTATTCCATTCCTGTTGCCTTTATCCTGGTTAGGTAATGTGATTAAAAAGCTTGTCTGTGCATCCTCAGAGGAATGCAGATGAACAGCAGCAGGTGGGGGACCCCAAATAACAACCCTCTGACTGCTCCCAGGGCTGTCCCAGGAGATCCTCATCCCCATGGGCTGGGGGTGAGACCCACTGCACTGAGTCAGCAGGAACATTTCTCTGGGTCACCTTAGAGGCTGAGGGGCATCACTGCTTAGTTGTAGCAGACACGTTATAGGGTGCAGAAGAAGAGCATTTGGGGATTGCGTAATACATTATAAGCCAAAGATGAGGAAAGTCTCCAGGTGACTGGAGTTTACTGTTTTCTGTGCTTGATAGGAACTGTCAAACAACCCTAAAATAGACATTATTATCAACATCCATTATATCCAAGGCAACTTACTCCAGTAACGAATATACATCCCTTCCCCTTCCACCAATGGACACACACCTGTTATTAGTGACTATCACAAACACTGTGATGTGTTCCTGTGGGCAGCACTTCAATTACTTCCCTCTGTTTCCCCTTGCATCACCTAAGAAAACTTGCCAATATAACCAATTATGGCTGAGCTGGAAGTCTGCTGATCTGGAAAAGAAGAGTTTGTTAAAGGGTCTTTTAAAAGATGGGGCATGCTGTGGGTATAGAGTTAAAATTAATGGCATCTGCTCTGAAGTGTGCAGTGGCTGTGATGGCTGTGACAGACGCAGTGCGGCTGCGTATCACACCGCCGTGCAGTCACCCTACATCATGCATCTGGGCTGTATGTCATCCTCAGCAAGCTTTATGTGTGCAGACAACAAGGGCTGATGGTAAGTCAGTCCCAGCAGTCGCTTAAGGTAGATAGCATTGAAAAATACCCCTAAGGTAATACAGTTTTCTAGCAAAGTCTAGTTTACATTACAAGGAAGGGAAAAAAAATACATTTTTTTAATATTTAGCAGTTTTGAACTTGTCTGAGCACAGCGACTTCAGTGATTTTCTGGACTGACAGAGTACATTTTCTCTGGAGCTCATTACAGAGCTGGGCTATGTCAGAAACAAAGAAGTGGCTTTATGTAAAGACTTGAAAGAAAGAGGGCAAAGGGTTTGCAAGCCAGCTCAAGGAAGGCATTCAGTGCAAAGGGGCCACTGAAGAAGAAGCTGCAGAGACAGTTGCAAGAGAATTTAGCACATAAAAATATGTGTGACACTACACAGAGTATGTGTATGCAATATTCATGACTGTCTTTTAGACACACTCTTCCTCTAGATTTTGAAGCTGTCTGAAATCTGCAGACTTTCAAACCACTTAAATATAATAAAGCCTGCACTGATTATATCATGATTGCTGACATTTGGTGTCTGTCAGTCTGAAATAACTTTTTCTCCTTGCTATAATTTCCTTTAAAAAGCAAAGCAGACGCAGTGATTTTCCACAAAGCTCTCTCCAAACAACTTCTGCCTTAACGCCTTGGTGGTTTCTTTCTGAGGTCAAACACTACTGACCAAAAGGTCTCCTTTTCTTCCTACTTTTACTGCATTTGTTTGTCTGGTACTTCTGTGTCTAGTGCTCTTGACTGACAAACTAGAGTGCTACCTGCGTATAAAAGAATGTTATTAAAAAAAAAAATCTTAAAAAGACCCTATTAATATTTTATTAGCGTTTCTTTTTTTCCTGAGACTGAATGACAGCTTACCCAAGATAGCTGATTTTAATTATTTTTTCAACCTGTATTCCTCTTGTCACTGTCTCTTCCAGAATCAATCCAGTCAGATGTTTTCCTTTATTATTACCATAAGGCCTCAGCAGCCTATAATTACTCTAAAGAATTTCTTATCTGTTATTTCTGAAGCTTAGATTTTCCCTTCTTTTCATTTTCTTTTTTTTTTTTCTTTTTTATATTTTGGTAAGATCTGTAATTAACCTTGCAGCTGTTGATACTCTGCTCGAGTCAGTAACTATTACACTTCGCGTAGCTTCTTTCTGTCCCCACCCCCCTTTTTTCTGCTTGACTCTTCGTGAAGGACTGGTTACAGTAATGATATTCCTGTCTTCAAAGCAACAAACAAAATGTATACAACAAATTCCCTTTGGGATTGCTTTGCAGAATCCATTTTTAATGCTAAGATGATTAAAAGCCCTGCTCTTAATAGCACACAGTGCACATTTCCAGACAAAGCCACCCTGCAGTTTTCCAGGATTTGCCAAGGATGGGCAATGCAGGGGAGATGGATGTGTATTGGTGTCTATGCAGCAACTTCTGCTCCCCCAGAAGGAATCAGAAGGAGTCTTACACCAGGTTTTGTCGGGGAGATAGAGAATGGAAAGGGACTGTGCCTGAGCTGAAAGAAAGCACATGTAAATAATTGCGTAGATTACATGACTACACTGCTTTCCCTGAAAATGAGCCTGTGCCTTGCAGTTGAGAGATGGAATTACAGAAATAGGAACCATTTCAGACCTGTGATGAAAAAACTATAATAAGGCTACCCTCAAGGTACATTGCCTTGTCATTAGATATAAAAGGCTTCTTTCAGGATACTGCATTAGTTTCCTGGAATTATGACTTGTGAGTAGAGCTAAATGCAAATGCAATGTTTCCATGATAATGATTCCTATATTTTAACAGAGGTACACCTGCACTGGGCTGCCTCATTGACATCGCTGTGCTAGTAACATCTCTAAGTGATTTCTTTTTGACAAGAAGAGAACTACACCCAAACAGAACATAATAGAAACATATTTAATGAAGATATTATTTCAGTATTTTAAGACCTCTATTTAGCCTTCCTCTGTTCCCTATTCTATAGCCTTTCTCAGCCTACTGGGAGAAAGTCTGTCCTTCAGTGACAGAGCAACCAGGTAGAGGTTGTTGTAGATTCAGTATTCTCCTTGAAGGCTTCTACCATGACCTCCACCATGAAGTGCAGGACATCATCCATTTTATGAGTCACAGACCATTCAGGCCTTTCAAAACCTCAAGTGTGAACCCTTGAGAAGAGATTACAGATTTTGAAGTGCTACGTGTCTTGATTTTAAGCTGTGACCCACAGCACTAGGACAGAATTGAAAGTCCTTTCCTTGTTTAATTTCTCCTTGTGTAAAATGCAAAATAAATCAGTATCTAGTTCTTTGTCTGTGGATTGCTTCCTAACCTTTAGAGCTGATGATAAAAAAGGCACTTAATGTAGAAGACATTCATAAAGGCAGTTGTCTTGGGACTTGTATGGTAATCTGATTCATTCTAACGTCTTGGCTTCTAAGATTCCTTGGTGAGGAAAATCAAAGCTGGGAGAAAGGTGCAAGAGTCACTTTAACTACCTTTATCTGCTTAAGTGCAGCCATAGCTAGTGGTCTGGGTTCACTATACTGTCAGAAAAAAGGCCCTTTCAAAAAGCTGTTCATCCCTACCTAAGATTAATGCCTAAAACAGATGAGTGAATTTGCTTCTAAAGATGCCTGTCTTTCTCCAAGGATTACTGTGTGCATCTTGAATAAGAAGCACGTATTACACACAACTTTTTAGCAGGTAATTTTACATGTGCTAAGCCTTTCCCATGTAACTAAGTGAGAATCAGTGTTTAAATTGAAGTGTCCTGTCCTGTACCCAAGTGCTAATATCACTGATATTTATATATTTCTGAGACAGTAATATACGTAAAGATCTCTCAGAGAACATCTGTGAAGTCCTTTGAAAAATATCCCAAACAGAAAAAGCAAAGTAAAAATTACCAAATGTTCCAAAAAATTCTTTTCAAAATTATTTTAAAAAGCAGACTGAGCAAAATCCAAGAGCAACATTTCAAATAGAACAGCTCTTTGAGCAGCATTTGCTGTCCTCAGCAGTTCATTTCAATGTACACGGTCTTCGGGACTATAAAAGGAAACAGTAAGTATGAAAAATCTTGTCATATGTTACATCTCAACATGTGTCAGGAAGCAAATTCATTAGATGATGGTACCTTTTCCTTACCGTATCTCAGAAAACAGGAGTCAGTTGAAAGTCTAACTGCATTGAGGTTCATGGTAACCCACAGTGAAGAAAAAAATGTCCTCTATCACAAAATACAAGTCTACACTATACTTCATCGCATGCTGTTGCTCTGCTAACAAATCTAGCTGCTCTCTCTCTCTCTCTCCTTTGATTCCTCTTCATAAATCTTGTCAAATGCCAGGACATTTCTGTGACAGTCAAAACACTTGAATTTTCTCCTTTAGTCTGGACCCATATCGGATGTGAAACCACAATGTTCAGTCACATGTTTTCTGGTATTAGGCAACTTTTCAGAAGCCTGTGGCAGTTGTACACTGTGATCAGGCAGCATCCTTGAAACTAAGGCATTGTTCATGTCAATGAACAAGAATTAAAGCAAAATCCAACAAGATGGGGAGTTCAAAACTGCAACTGGAATGCACTTCTATCTTGCTAAATTCCTCCCATTCTGTGCTGGTCATTAGTCCAGGTAGCTGGACTCCCTGGATCTCCTTTCCCTTCCTCCCCCAGATTGCTATAATTGCTATCTGACTGAAAAAGTTGGTTTTTTTTTTTTTTTTTTTTTTTTTTTTCTCCTGGTCCTCCCCGGGGTTTTTTTTTTTTTCCTCCTGGTCCTGCCAGGGCTTTTTGTCTGTGTTGAAATACCTTTCCTGCCCAGGTCCAAACTGGTTTTGAGAACAGCTGGCAGCAGTGAAAAAAATGTCAAAGGAAATAGTTTTGGCATTGTCAAAAAACAGGTACAGTCAATGAAATTATCAGGTAGCAGGTTGAAAACAAACCAAGGGAAGTACTTTTTCACACAGTATATAATTAAATTTGGGAACTCATTGCTAGAGGATGTTGTGAAAGCCCAATGAATAATAATTAATGTTTTTAAAAAACTAGGCAAATTTATGGAGGACAAGTTCATTGGTGTCTACTGAATGCAAGGGTCAGATTTGACCTTTCCTTGAGCACTTCTGATGGCAGTCAAAAGCAGCTTTCTGGAATGGATTGATTCTTGTTCTGGCTTAACGTGGCCAGTCTTATTTTCTTATGTCTCTTAAGTGTTTGATGAAATATGGCTTTCCTGAGCCAGTCTTGTCTTCTCTGTCTACTTTTCCAGACAGACCCTCATGGGTTTAGACCTATGCAGAAAACACCTCATGTACAATGTGTATCAGTTTTATTCCAATCCATCAGTTCCTACTCGATTGTCAGATTACAGTCTATCCATGGAAGTTTATACATCCAAATGCTAGCTTGAGCTGATTGGAAAGATTATTTGCTGGGTATGTCAGTAAAGATACAAACAATACTTTGAGGACTAATGCTTGGAGGAAAGACATACCTCTTATATTACCATGACTGCAGAAATTATATTAATATTAATTGCAAGGAAAAATCACAGATTGCAGTTAGTCAGTGCCAAGTTTCAAAGAATCAGAGATGGAAAAGACCAATTACGTTTTTGGCCACAAGGCAAGCTCAGTGTAGGATTGCTCCTTGATGTTCATTTTCCATTGTTTCAAACATTTCTCCTGGTGAACTACTTTGCATGAAGAGTGAAATGTGAAAGAAAAAAAAAAAGCATTTGAATCTGTTATTACACTTACATTAAAGCGTTACTTGTTAGTGGTTTTTAGGAACATTAGTTTTATCTTACCTATTTGGCAGGAACTTTTGGGGAAAAGCAGAGAAGTGGAGGGAGACAGACATCTCAGTCTGCTAAAGCAAGAACTTCAGTTTTCTGATTCCAACTTTCAGAGCCATAAGGATACAGAGTCTACTGTCAGAAAGACCTTCCTTGTCCAGTTTTGCCATCACCAGTACTGCAATGAAAGTAAAATGCATAGCAATTACTGACTGATTACAACATGTCCATTTTCTTCTGTGTGGCTTTTATCAATACATATGTCATTACACCGTTTCATGGTTCCTAAATATGGAGAGATGATGAGGGAGGAGAGCAGCAGAAATGCCTTCTAATTTGTATGAATCTTGATGGTTCAAATCACGCTAGTTTTGTTTTGTTTTGTTTTAATAAATAAGTAAATGATTGCTATCCCTGGCTGTTATGTTTTTGTCATTGTTGTTGTTTTTTATTATTATTATTATTATTTTTGGTGGTGTATTGGTAGGCATCCCAGGTGAACGGTGTTCTATGGGGATCTGAAAAGAACAGTGGCCTTCTGGATTAGATCTGTGGTTAGATTTTTCCTTTAAAATAAAACCACATTTGTGCCATTTTACTCGTCCATCTGGATAGCTTGAAAATAAGTGCTTCTACTTCTGAGAGTCTTGTTATAATTTTAAAGTTCCTTGCTGCTCCATTTTAAGCCTTTTAGAAATGAATTTAATGTTCATTAAAGCCTTCCTCCTGATCGCCTAGTTAGTGAAATGATATTGTTGTGTACTTTTTGAAAGTCAGGAATCACTTCAGAGCTCCTGCAACGTCTTCTGTGCAATTCTAGCCATTTTACCTGACAGTGAGAAAAGAAATAGGAGATCAGAAGTTACAGTGCTTCTTTCCTGGTTTGTATGTTTTTGTTTTTTGTTTTTCTGATACAGGGAGATTCAGCTTTTACACATTTAGATTGAGATCTAGCATGACTTGTGCTAAAACAATTATTCTGTTTTTACCTAGTTTAACCAAAACTATAATTTGGAAAAGTGGATGTTCTCTTAATATGTGTTTGCTTGTTACAAACTGTCATGGGTTCCAGTTACACCCCCACTATTGTCTTATTACGATTCAGTCATCTGACTTTAGGATTTCTAGTTTATCATCACATTTATACAAAACAAAGATTAATTTTTTGCCTCTTTCACCAGTCACAGACCAATTCTGCTAAAGTGTTCTCCATAACAGGGAGATAATCCTTGCCACCAGAACTAAACACATGAGAAAATAAAGGGAAATTTGACCAGACTTCATTTCAGTGCAGCACAATAAAACTGCTTCATCTACTCTATGGTTTTCTTTTCTGTGTAGTGTCAGTTTCAACCTTTTGCAACAAACAGACCTTTTTTATTATTTATTTTTCTGAGTCATGAATCCCTGAAAAGCAAATGTGATGTTTCTGATAAATTCTTACTTTTTCTTGTTTTCTTATAAAGTCTTACTTTTTTCTTGGTTACCTTTCACATCTCCTATGGAATCACTCGCTAGTAGTCCGCACATTGAAAACTACTTTGCTGTAAGAAAGATAAAGCTGTTTTGACATCAGTGGGTTGCTGTTCAAGAATTTCACTTTTTTTTTTTTTTTTTTTATCTTATTTTATTGTCCTCTAATCCCTGTTTCACATGTGCTTGGTATTTTAATGACACCTTGTCTTGGCTTTGTGGACACTTCCACTTGTCGTTGTTCTCCTTGGAATGTGAGCAATTTCCCAGGAACAAACTCTTTGTCACTGGTTGGTTTGTCACTGGCATGGGCAGATGTTTCCTGTTTACTGCACTGGACTGAAAAGCAAGAGGGGCTGAAGTCTTCTGTCTCCTTTCCAGATGGGGAAAGGCTGTCACAGGAGGGCATAGCTGAAGTATCAATGTGCAAGTGCAGTAGCATACTTTCATCTTAAGGATTCAGCTAGACTCCCTAATAATATGTATACAGTTCAACTCCAGGCTCCTTTATCCTTTCCTACATTTTCCCAGTACAGCAACTATGGTGATGGTGGGATTTTTTTCATGGATCTTTGCCTACAGAGAGCTGGACAGGAAGACAGTTTATGTTGAGCTGAAGGCCTTGTATCTCAATTTTCAGTGTTTTGGGGACTCCAGTTAATTCCTCTTTTTTTCTTCTCCCAAGAAGATATTAAAAGATAGAAAACTGGGTGAGAACTGGGTGATTAAAAGAAAGAAAAGAACTGGTGGGAAAAAACAAAAACAAAAAACAACAAAAAAACAAACAAACAAACAAAAAAACTAGAGGACTTTAAACATATGTTATATATGATAGCAACAGCTGCAGTCCCGTTGACAATATAATACCACTGCAATCCCTAGGATATAACTCAGATACTGAATTTCAGGTTGCAGAATGGTGCTTGAAGGTTCTTAAAAAGAATTATGTTTGGACCCACTGGAAGGGGAAAGAAAGCTTAAGTAAAACAAAGAGAAAATATGCTGGTGGTCCAGCGCAGAAACCACAAATACAGACTGGTAGATGAAAAAGTTAGTATGCCTACAGTAAACACATTCATTTGATATGCAGACTTTATCTGTTACCGTATTAAGTTTTCAAGGTTTATTTGCTTTTAATGCTATTAGGGACTGAAGCACTACAAGCTCATGGCACAGGCTGTTGCTTTTGTATTGATATGCCATTAGCAAGCAATGAACACATATGAATATTAGAGCAGTGGCAGACAGAAAAATAATATCGGTGATGTAACTGAAGAATATTGAGATAACAAGACCCTTCTTTTTCTCATCTCTCTCTCTCTTTTTTTTTTTTTTTTTACAATGAGCAACTTCCAAGACCAGTTGAAAGGGAAATTT
>VXAA01003594.1:21294-52857 GCA_013399115.1 Anseranas semipalmata | reverse complement strand
TTTTGTTTTTTTTGTTTTTTAATTATTTCTTCTCTCCTCACTATTCTCCTTTCCCCCTGCTCCAGAGAATGGTGGCAAATGTTCTTACTGAGCCATGCTTTCTGCCCTATTGGTCAACACAGAGCAATTTCTATGGAAAATAAAATACCTAACACATACTTCTTCACATCTCAGCTAGGTCAAGCAACCCAGACAGTCTTAATAAACCAAAATATTCTCTCAATCCTCAGAGCTGTCAGATATTTGAAGCTGTGTAGCCTCCTTTTGTGCATGTCAGGTGTACAAATGGCTACTTTTTTTATCTGAATGGTCAGCTAGTTTAAGCAAAAATAATAATTACATATCAAATAATTACATAACAAATATGATCCTATTCTTTCACACTATTTTGACCTCCAGTAAATATAAAGCCTACCCTGCAGTATTTATTTTGCTTTCATTGGTAGTTGAGCCTGAGCTAGGGCTGAACGGACTGCAAAATCTTGCCAACACGTAGTATTTTTAAACATAAATCATGTTTGGGAAAATGCTTGGGCAAGCTTAAGCTTGTCTTTCAGGGAAGAAGCTTTACAAGATTGAACTTGCTGGCAGTAATAATGTTCATCCTTTCTTGAATTATATTTCAACTTTTTTTTTTTTTTTTTTTTTTTCCAGAGAATATTTAAGTTGCTATTTTAATGCTTTTAGTGAGCTTCTGGAAATCAGTATCAGAACATTATTTACATCTTGAAGCCAAGCTGTGTCTGGAGAATTTCAATCACATTGTTTTTATGAGATTCTACAAACCAAATGCGGAAAAGTCTTTTGTGGCACTTTTCTTTAAAGCAGAGAAGGGAGCAGAGGGGAGGGGAAAACTGAGAAAAAGAGAGAGAAACTTTGTGTTGCAAATGCATGTTTCAGTTTTCAGTATTAATAATTCCTCAGTGAATCTGTATTAACATGATATCCTTGCTTTAGATTTGTTTTAGAATAGCTTTAGATGTAGGCTATGCTCTGATACTTAATTTTATTTCACAGAATCCATGGTTAATCAGGACTTAATGAAAAAGAAATATTAGTAAGGGGGTTGTAAGAAATATAAGCGATTCTCCAGAGCTATGGAGAGTGTTTCATGCCTCATACACAGTAGAAAGGAGACCAAAAATTTGTGTACACATGTAGCAAGTATGCAAATCATGAATCTGAACTAGAATAAATGAGTCAACAATCTCAAAAATTGAATTTAAGAGGTGAAATAGGCAGTATCATGTTGATGGTTATAAAAGAGGTGATACAAGCCACCATTAAATTGTTAGCTTAACATAAGTGGTAATTCTAACATAAGCAGTAGACATGCTCCTGAGTAGATCATGAGAGCACTGGCTGTGCTATACTCATCATCATTCGTGTTTCTATTATTTGTATGAAGAGAAAGGTTAACAAATCAGCCTGGCAGAGAAAACAGTGAGAATGTCAAGGTACATTCTCAAAGAACTTTCACCCTGTATTTTATTAAAGTTATATGACTTGCTAATGGAAGCAAGGTAAAGTTGCAAACCGTATTCTCTTCTTAAGTAATCTTTCCAATGCCATTAGAGTCACTGGAATTGCATGGAGCAACTAAAAGCAAATTTTGTCTTTATATATCCCACCAGGAGCAACCTAACCAGCAACAGAGACAAAGTCCCGGCAGAGATTAAAGCTGTATGTCTTTTCCAGGTAAGGCCTGATTGGATAGATTCAAATTAAATCTTGCTACTTCTATTTTTTTTTTCTGTTAAGCTGTTTAATTTTGAGGTAATTGATGAGCCTGTCTGACTACTGATATATTAAAACTGGCAGCAATATCTCAGAATGGGTTATCTTTTATTGGAGACTGATATAAACTAATCACTGTAAGTGGGTGTAGGTAAAGATTAGAACAATGGGAATCTCAACAGATCTTAACAACAATAATGCTTGATATTTTACATCTTCAGTTAAAGCATTGCACAAGCATTAACTAATTAACCGTTGCAGTGATCCTACAGCTTGGTAAGTACTTTATATTTATTTTTCTACTGTAGTTGTCTTTTTGTAGCTGGAAAAAGCAAAACACAAATGAACCATACATTATGCCCAGAATTCCTTTGCCCGAGTGTTTCCATCATTTCTAGACTAAAGGGCTTGATATCATTTACCCCGTGCCACAACAAGGGTTTTCAGCTGGATTTGCTTCATGCTCGTATGAACCATGCAAGAGAGGAGTGCATGCAGCTACACGTTCAGTCCTGTCTACCTTCCCATGTAGGTTCTGAGGCAGTGCTAAGGTGGAATTGTGACATTACTGTCCTCCAACCTTGTTGTCTAATGTAAAGTTTGTAAATTTCTTACTTTTCTGACTTATGATTCACCAGGTGCATGAAGTTCTGCTCCCATGTACACACAAACTATACTTCTGTTTGGCTCATTCCATGTTCCACTTAGGTGTTTTGGTACCTCCCATCATCTACACATTATAGACGTTCCTGTTCACTCTCATGACAAAGAGGAAAACAAAGTACTTATCTCTCTGAGGAAAACTGGGTACAGAAGAGAGGATAGTTACTCTAAAGACTAATTCCTTGAGACAACTTAGATACAGACATCACCACCTTTCACTTTCTTCTCTTGAGAGTTTTCTAAAACTGCCCCTACAAACCTTGAACTCTCCTGTGCTCTCAAAAAGCTGTACCTTATGAACAAATACTTTTATGACACAGACTCCATGGATTGCTAAACTGTTTCTGATTTTCTCAGACACCTTGCCTTTCATTGGTGAGAAGATCTGCTGACATAATAACATGGAATCAAGAACCAAGATGATGAGGTATTTCTTTCTACTCACAGAGCCTAAGTCAATTTCAAGCCAAGGAAGGCAAAAGGAAAGCCAGCTCTGCAGCTTTGAGTCATCCTATTATCCAATGAAGCTGCTTTAAATTTAAGAAAAAAAAAAAAAAAGGCTGAAGATATGACAAACAGTTATTGAGCTGGAACAGTTTAGCACACGCCTACATTATGCGTGCCTGCAATAGATGTCTGATTTCTGAGACTAGAGATGAAAATGGAGACCCTCTGCTCCTCACCCCAATGGTTGGGAGCCAAGGCATCTTGCCAGGCTCACAGACCCTGGCAAATTCCAACTATCTCGGCTTACTCAGTCCTCAAGTAAGGGAAGATGGATACAACTAAGATCTCCTCCTCCAGGTCCTCTCCATGAACTCCTTTTCCCAGACATGATTTCCAGAAGTGGTCAGAGGGTCTGTCAGTTAGGCAATATTGTTATTACCAGTATATTTAGAGCCACTGACCAATTGCAGTGGCCTTCCCCAAGCAGTCCTCCCGGGACTGTCAAAAAAATATTGCAATTCAGGTAGCCACACATAAAGTTACAAAGTTTTACTGTTGACCCAAAGAAGAAAACTCTGCAGGGAGGCAGGGTATAGGCAACAGTGCAGCATCCTGTGTGTCTTCAGGTGCTGGTGTACTTGCTGTTAGTAATTTAATAGACATCTCTGAAGGTGAGGTCCTGACTCCGGCTGCTATTTCCCACCTCTGCTAGTTGCTACCTAGCCCCTGACATATTGTCCGCCATTATCCAGGCAAGTTCTTCCAGAGGATATACTTCACAAGGTATACAGATCCCCAAAGTCCCTTGATGCACAGCTCGGGTGGCAGAACACACACCATTCAGAGAGGATGCATGTCACTGCCTCATTTTAGAAGAAGCAGAAGCAGAAGGCAATGGACTGGCAGTTTCTGTTGGTAGTCCATGGTCTTCCTTTCCTCTTAGGTTCTTCTGAACCGTGAGTAGGAAGCTACAGAAGGCTCCTATAGCCCTTCTTATGATCGGTCGTTCCTTCCACAGTCCCTACTTTCCCAGAATAGTTCTCTTCAACCACTGCTATCCCCAAAGAAGATTCTCTCTCTTTACCCTACAGATCAACTTACCAGTAATGCAGCCTTGAACAGAACAGGTAGGCACATGTAGCTCTTTTATTTTTCTTTGTGTCAAGACACCTCTTCAGCTCAGTGGCAAGCAGGAGAAAGCCTTTCTTTAAACATTGGTAAGGCTGATCATGTATCTATTTCTAGGTCAAACTGTCCTCTCTTTTAAATTATTCCACATATACATATTTTTAAATGTATGTATGCATGATGATAGTTTGGTCATTCTAAGTGATGTGCCCATCAGAGCTTGGGGTACTTGCATGTTTTTCTCTCTCACAGGTTATAACTTAAGGCATGGGGGGCATGTGTCAGTCTCTCATATCTATGTAACAAAGATATGGGAGGGGAACAATTGCTGAAAGATACTGGCTGCCTGCTTAGGGAATTTAACGCTTTGGCCTTATAGAGGCTTTTCATTTCTCATGCCTGACCCTATTGTAACCCCACGGATGTTATGGATGAGAAAGATTGAGCCCACAAGAGTAGTGGATGCAGTTATCATGGTTTATTGCATAGGTGTGTGAGGGAAGAGAGATCTGAACTCATGTATTTATTTTTTAATAGCTGTGAGGATTGGGAGAACTAATTTACACTTTATCTGTGTGTTATTTTATAATGGGGAGATGTGAGAGCAGAACTCAGGAGAGACCTAGTTAATATTTCTGCACTTTATACAGAGGAGGAATTTTAGAGAAGTCTTTCAATATTTTAGATTTTGCCTCTGTGAGGAAGATTTCAGAAGGGCTTGTTTATATATAATATGTCATGTTTGTGTACATTGTGCTTAGCAGCTGATTTGATGGCCATGAGGGTTAAAGTGTTTCTGGCTTTGCTTTGCTAGTGCTGGCACACAGGTGCACACTTGCCTCCAGGATTTTGCACTTCTGTGCCATTGCTCCTAAAGGGACTGCTACAGCTCATGGGGGACACATCTTTAAAAGGCCTTACAAGCCAGTACCTGCCTTTGAAGTTTAACTTGTAACCCTTTCTAGTAGAAGTGGTGCCTACTGTGGTTAGTATAGCATTAACCATGATACACATTGGAACCCTAATCCAGTAATTGCTAGTACTCTTCGCAGAGAAGAAGGTACTGTTTCCAAAGACCATGTAGAACTGTAGGAATCCTGAAAACAAGATCTTCAGTGGTAGGAGTGGTCACCATAAGTATATTCTTTCTGCAGGAAACCATATGATCCTGCAAGATAAAAGAGGGACATGATAGAGAGCCCTAGATGGGCCATTTGCATCCACAATTCTGCATATATTACTTCTCATGCCACGTGCTGAAAACTTTCCAGTTCCACTTGGGAATGTAACCACCTTTGAACTAAAAGACACTGTAATTTGGTGGAAAGACTGGTAGGAAAAATGTGGGAAAATATCCTAGAAAAATATCTATCCATTCCTACATCTCTGTATGCACTAGTTGTTCTAGGATGACAAGACCCATCCTCATTTTAGAGGCTTGCCTGCTCCCACACAAGGAGGCTTCAACAATGAACTCTGTGGAGAAGCAGCAACAGAGAGCATTTGTCCAAAAGTACAGAGGTAATAAACTTGTATTTTAGCACTGAGGAGTAGTAAAAGTCTTTTGGCCTGCGTGGTATGTAGTGCCCTAATTGAGGAAGTCCCAGCATAGAATGCACACATGGAACACTGCAGCATCACACACGGTAGTAGGACACAGATGTGGAAGATTATGTGAGTCGGGAAGGCTTATGTGCAAAAAGTCACAACAGGGCTGTGCTATAGTGACCAAACAAAGATTTGTGTCATTAAAAAGTCACAATTGTATCATTAATACCTCATGTCCTTTCTGGAAGGTAAGGTCATTGAACAGTACAGACATGAGACACTCTGACTGGCCTGGGGACCAGGGCTTCCTTCCTGGTACAGCAATGCAGATGTACCCAAAATGCCTTCTAAGTATAGATGTTGTGGATGTGCAAAATGCCTTTTATAGGTCTGTATCTGAGTGACTCACTCAACATCACACAGAGGTTCTTGAGAAAACAGTAACTGCTGTAGACACAAAAAGTGTAACCTAGCATAAGAAGCAATAGGCTGCTTTCTTTCTCCCCTGTTTCACAAGTATAGCCATGCCAATGACTGGGGAAAGTCAGAAAAGTCAGAAACCCTCAGTGCTCAGTATCCTGTATTTCATTTAGCCATAATCAAGAGGTGACTTCACCTTCAGAAATACAGACTTTCCAGAGACCCTGAGTGAAATCTTGTCTCTAATGAAATGAAAGGAAATTTTGCCATCCACTGTGGTTTAAGTCCAGATTTCATCGCTTTTCTGTAAATTTCTTACTGTATCTGTCTTAGTAATATGAGCTGAGAGGAGCTGTAGAAATCCATGAAATGAAGCTTTTCCAAAATTGCTTTATTGCTTCAGTCTTCTAAACAGCTGGTTTCTTTCTGAGGAAAAGCTGACAACTACACCAGACTCTGTTGAATTATGTATTGTACATTTGGGGAATAAGCTGCAATATGCAATGCAGTGAGCAAAGCTTTCCATATGCATTTGTCTAAGGATAAGACAGAAATCCATGTCCAAGAGGATAAACCCAGTGGTTTGTGTTCCAATCAGTTATAGCTGTGTTCGAAAATAATACTTTGTAAGTGCATATTAGAGGCAATGAAGCACAAAATTACACATGCAAATACAACACAAGACACTGAGCCTTGTTATTGGAAAAGGATTCTTCTCTTTTGTAAAATAACACAGAAGGGTGATGCAGTTTGCAGGGCTATTTTGCATTCCCTCATCTAAATTATGACCCTTATAGACCAGGCGAGCAGGTGTAAGAAAGTTTTCAGTCAGGTACACCAGTGTTGTACATCAGTGCTGCAGGACTACACAGAACAATAAATCCTTTGATTATGAGGAATCTTCCTAATTGGAAGGATCTTAATGTTCTGTAGCTGGAGAAAAAGTGAATGTTGGGCCTTGACAATGAGTTATGTTCCTGAGTATCAATACTAGGTTGTTCTTGCAATGAGATTTTACAATACAGGTTATAGGTTCAGTGTCTTCATTCAATGTCAAAAGCCCAAGAAATTACAAAAGAAAAAAAAGAAAAGAAAAGAAAAGAAAAGAAATGCCTTTGTCAACATCCCTCACATAAGGTCACTCCACCTGAATGACAACAAAACACTCTGCAACTTGCAAAGCTAGGGATGATGGACTCACAGTTGTTGGGGGACAGATCACCCTGGGAACCTCAGGATCCTTCCATTTATACAAATAGATTCACAGCACATAGCCCCCATACTTTACCACGTATGCAGCACAATTCCCTGCCATGAAACATCTGGCCTTGAACTTCCTGACTCTAATTAACATTCTGTTTCCCCAAACTATTTTCCTTCACCCATGGCATTTCTAAAAGAATTTGCTACTGCTCAGTAGTATATGTAGGTACTTAATACCTATAAATATGCCAGGTAAATTCAGCCTCTGGATATTCCCTTGAAAGATGTAGTTCAGGTTAAGCATCTGCTCTGTAGGTGGTTAATTAGCAATAAACAAGTTGTCTTCTGCATGCTAACAGCAATAATATTTTAACACCTTTCCAGAAGAGGAAAACTAGCCTTCTTTTCAATAGAAATTGGTTGGTATTAGGAATTTATTATTAAAAACCCCCTCAGATGGTTGCTGATGACTGAGAGAGGTTGCAGGCTGTGCCTTGACCACAAACCCAGGTTTTCTTATTGACAGAGGCTGTGTGTTCATTGAATAAAGAACACAACTGACTCTCCTAAGAAGTGAAAAGAGAGTGGAAGATTGAACACAAAATGGGGAAAGGATCCAAGACATTGGTACAATGTGAATAAAAGCATTGAAATGAGAGGAAG
Organism: Anseranas semipalmata; assembly: GCA_013399115.1. NCBI lineage: Eukaryota > Metazoa > Chordata > Aves > Anseriformes > Anseranatidae > Anseranas > Anseranas semipalmata. Next base: position 45,048 of record VXAA01003594.1, on the reverse strand, counting down.
AAACACTGACAACAGAAGAAGGAGGTGAGACACTAACAGCATCAGGGAGTAGACTGAGAGTATATCAGGGGATTCTGCTCTGTGTCAAAGGTGAGCAGCAGACACATATATATTAAAGTGACACTAAATATGACTCCACTCTCTAGTTTTCCATTTTCTTTGACATTACATTTTGAAGTTGATACCTACTAATTCAGAGAATTTTGGGCACAAAGGTCAGTGGGGTTTGGAAAGTTGGTGGCCTCAGATGGCACATTTATGTTCTGCAGTAAGAGAAGTACCACCAGATGGAAGGCACTTCCTGGCTTTAATGACCTCCACTGCCATTCAGAAGTTACTTGGATGGGATATCACAAATGAAGATAAAAGTTAGAAAATCTGACAGGTGAATTGGAGTATCAAAATAATAGATGTATAAAGCTGTATTTTTTCTCAATTTGTCCTTACAGAGACAAAAAGTTAGAAGGGTTTAGCCTGGGAGCTGTGAGACGGCTCTTGGAGATTGAGCAGGATGCATAGCAGAAGAATGTACAGCAGAAATCCCACCTAGAAGCATTAGCACACTGATAGCGAGTAATCCTCACAGGATTAATGGCATTTCAGCTTGGAGAAGACAATAGTGGTAAAATTCCACTAGATGGAATAGTTGAAGCAGATATTAACAAGCCATGTGTGGAAACATAAGTTTTGGGCCAACACATCCTATTATCTACTTTACTTGGAAGAGCAGCAGAAACATGTAAAATACACATTCTTGCTCATGTTTGGGAAAGAGCTGAAGCAGTGCTCTTATGAGGCCTTCCAGTGTAGGACCTGAGTAAACCAGAATAGTGGCCCTCTGGATTTAGGACCAAGTAAATAGAAAAGGATTTTCATTACTTAATAATATAGTAGTAGTAGTGGTAGTAGTAGTGGTAGTGGTTTTATAGTTATTATAGACATATACATATTTGGTGACTGAAATGAAAAAAAAAAAAAGTGGATTATTTAAAGGTCTATTTTTAAAGTTCTTCAGTTTGAAAATGAAAACAGTTTTCAGTACTTGTAAATAGCTGAAACAAAATATCTCGCCCAAATGAGAACTCTTTCTCTTGAATTCATTTATACAAAATATTTCAACATTTTCAAAACTTTCCTCTGTTTTTTTTTTTTTTTTACAAATGTTTACAAAAACAGAAAAAATTGACGATCTGATTGCCAGCTGTTGATGGGTAGCTGCTAATTACTCTGGAACTGTTTTTTTTTCTTTCTTTTTTTTTTTTTCTGAATTTATTACATTTGAAAACATTTTATCCTGCTCTCAGGCAAAGCCCAGATGCATGAGAGTTTGGGGTGTGGAGGGGCTTGACCCTCAGGGAGTTGGTCCAGCTGAAGAAAAAGATAATATCGTGATCAGGATAGGACTGTCTGGGAAAAGACAGAGAACTCCTTTCACCGTGTCTTGCTTCCCCCTGAAAGTCTCCTGCCTTTCACCTTTTGTTGCTGGCATTTTTGACAAAACACCATTTTGGAAATTGGAAACCAAGGCTACCACGGTCAAGCAATATGTCTCACTCCTTTGTGCACCTGGTCAATAGTCTCTTGTATCATTGAACTCAGGGCACAGATGGTTTACATAGCTGAAAGACCTACCACACTCTTACTGCAACATGATCCACCACCAGGATTTGGTTCCTTAGGCAGAAGATATTAATTGTAATTTGACTGGATGACTAAAATGCTCTAATGAATTTTAGAGGTCCATTAAAACTCTACTTAGAGAATATAAAAAAAATCTGCTTCTTTGTTATAATAAAAACTTTAGAAATACTAATTCTAATGTGTTCCGTTTGATATTAAGGTTTATAGAAGTAGGTTTTGTTACATCACAGCAGTTTTTCTCAATCTGCATTTCCTGGATATCATTAGAATTTTAGAGTCAATAAAAAGATGTCATGAGGTTTACTGAAAAGCATTAAGCCACATTTATTCTGCTGTTCTTAGAAGTTGAATTGGTGGAGAGGCACTTCCAATAACACTCTAATCTGAACCCAGCTCCCAGTTTCATCGCTGAAAGTCATACAAATATATTAGATGCATAAATGTCTTCCTGACCCAATTACTCCTAATGGCATACACACAGCAAAAATCAATGTCACCATCTTTAAGTGATGCATTCGGAATGTTTGAGAATTGACCTCTATTGCATTCATTCTTTCTCAAAAGTTTTGCCTACTTATATAATATTTGCCTTTGTGAATCATGACAATCCATTATCAGTGGGTAAGCAACATTCTCCTGCAATATATAAACAGGTATTAAGGGGCAAATACAATTGCAGACAACCAAGGCTGTCATATCAGCTTCAGGAACTGGTCTGAAACTGTCCATTCACTTGATGCTTGCTGGAGCTGGGGATTGCTTGCAGGAAGGATAATTGTCTTGAAACAAGCTGGGAAAAAAAAAAAAAAAGGTTCTGAGGACTTGTTTTTGATGTTTCTAACCACCCCACCTGTGTGTCAGAGGTTCTCCCAGGGTTTTGAGAGGTAGCAGAACTAGCCACCCCAATTCTCAAGCTAATATCTTAATTTACATGGCTTGGGAAAGTGGGTCTGGACAAAGACACAGACAGCAAACAGGAAAAGTTTGCCAAACGTGAACTCAAATCCTCTTATGTTACTTTTGTGATAGGGATGGTAACATCTGGCAAGCAAGTGAAGCAGTGAGATGGAGATATAAACCACTGCAGAGAAGTTCGCAGGAACCTGTCTATCTGACCGTTAAACTCTCTCTCCCCATGTAGGAAACTCTGCTGGTTCATAGATGGGAAAGGCCACTTAAAATTTCTCTAGCAGCGAACAACTGCAGCACTGTGTGCTCAGCTCCAGCCTTGCCTGCCCTTTGCAGTTCAGTTTTACCCCATGCTGCCCAGCAGGCACAGAGACAACAAGAGCTCCAAGCAGGGGACTGCAGCCCTGTTCCTCTAGTTGTGGACACAGCCTTTTCTGCATCTGTTTTGTCATTGCTTTTGTCTGATATGTATACTTTTACAGTTAACTTTGGGAATAGTGTGCTTCCTATGGGAAAAAAAAAAAAAAAAAAGCTTTCTGAATGAATAAATATTAATAATTTGTCATTATATAATGATCAAAGTATTATTATATTTTATTATAGATTAATTAAAAGTCATACTACTTTCAAGTTATTGATGCTGGAGTTTTCTTGGAGAAGCAAGACCTGACTTTATTTGCAGTCAATCAGCGTATAGTTTAATCCACCAAAATTGTTTGAGCTATTGCAGGGAAACTTACAGGACAGAAATCTGGTGCTTTAAGATTTTTCTCAATTTTACTTTCTATTTTACTTTCTTTCCCTCCCAGTTCTGATATTCAGCAATCAGATCTCATTGAAAGCTTCAGAGCATCCACTCACACAAAGATATGCAGATGTTGATACCAATGTCTCTGTAGTCTGGATTCTAGCTTATTCTTACATTCTCAAAGTTTAACAGTGTTTAAGTTTTTACAGAAACTTTCCTTGACTTGCTGTTCATCTCAGGTAATTATCATAATATGTTTTTTTTTTTGTTTGTTTGTTTTTTGTTTGTTTGTTTGTTTGTTTGTTTTCCAAACAATAAGCTGGAATCTGTAAAACACACACTGGTGTTTTTCAGACAATTCACATAATTTGAGGCCCTAATTGTGACGTAGTTTTGTTATATGTAGCCAACATTTGGTAACAGTTAAGAGTGTATTTATAAATAGAGGGAATTTCATCCTCTGTTATAAGATTTTTTCCTATCCATGAAGTGTGTATAAATCTAGATCTGAGCACCCACCATCTCTCATCAAGAAGCTGAGCTGCTGGACCAGGAATGGAAAATTCCTGCATGCAGAAAGAAGACAGACAAAAGCCATCCCAATGCCACTGATTAGTAGTCAAATTACTGAGCTAGAAGAAGACCTGGACCTCTATCTCTTGCTTCCTGACACATTTCCATTTGTTGGTTGCTAATATTGTAATGAATATGCACTGCCCAGGGAAGAAGAGATAGAGCTTAATCTCTGCTCACCTCTATGAAGAAAGCCTTAAACGCTGTTTCAGTTCCTGGTAAAACATACAGACCACCACTTCATGAAGAAACTCTACCATAGGAAATGGTGATTCTGAAAAGTTGTGGGTAAGGAACGAGCTCTGAGTCATCACATCAGCTCCCTGTGTGATGCTGCACCATCAAGCAGCTCTTGAAACAATTTCAGTACTGATGTTGGTTCTTTCTAAATTGCGAAATTAGTTTAAAAAGTATTCTTCAATTCCTGCTTAGATAAAGGCTATAAACTCAGGTTTAGTTCTGATTTTTTCCCTATTCCTTTCAATGAAATGTGTTTGAAAGTAAAAGGAAAATATAACAGTAAAGTNGGTGGTGGAATTAATCAATAAAGCATGGAATCAACACTGCCAAACTAGACCTTCTGACTTGCACTGCAATTTCAGATGCTAACAAAGCACCAGTGCTAAAGCAGATAAAGCTTTCTAGGTGCTCAGTAGATATCTCCAAGAAAAGGACCTGTCAGCACAATTTAGGCCTGACAGTCTCTCTGGGGGTGTTCAAAAGCACTTGCCTGTCTTGACTACGTAGGGTGTACTGGCCTGTGGAGGATGGGTTCTCAAGGCTATGTCTATACCAGTTTATCAGACATGTTTGGGACAATCCTCTGTTACTGGAGCTGGCTGGCATAACACAGCCTGGGTGCATGCTGCAGTCAGCTCACTTACACTCCAAAACAGAGTGGCTTCCTTTAAGACATTGACATCAAAGGTTTCTCTCACCTATGCTATCATGCAAGCTCTTCCTGGGAGCTATTTGGAATAATGCTACTTATCCTTGGAGGAAGATGTTTCTAGGATCATTCTAGCAATTTAATTTTATAAATAATTAAGTCCCAGTGCTTAGTTCCAGTCCCAGATGTTTTAACTTACCAGTCTAGATGTAGCCTATATATATCCAAAAGCCAGGTGCGGCTCAGTCAAAATGGATCCTATGCAGAAGGTCTACCTCAGACGCAGACCTAGCTGCCACTTAGACATGAATTATCTTTTTTTGGCAACCAAGAGAAGACAAGGGCAAGACATGTAGACTGCAACCTGAAAAACGAGGGCAATGCTTTATTTTGATAATTCTTGTACGCAGTATTTTGAACTCTGAGAAATGGTTGCTTGGACAACACTTGATTAGCTCTGGTCATTTCAAAAATAAGAGTAATAAATCTGGAATATTCCTTAAAACTAAGTGGACATTTAATACATCTCAAAAAATTCCAGGAGAAATTAGGCTTATCAAGTTTCAAAGAAGAATTTGACTATCCAGTTATACTGATTAACACTTAAATGGAACACTGGGAGCAATATAAAACCTGATGTTTCAGGTTTTAAAAATATTCTTAAATTTTAAGGATTAGCATGAGATCTTCCTGGCAAGGAGATAGGGACAGATTATCCCCCATGTGCCTGCTGTGGAATTTCCTACATGTTTTTCCAAAGCATCTGGTGCTGGCTGCCATCTGAAATAGGCTGGGCTGAATAAGCCAGGGTTTTCTGCCCCCCTGTCCTCCCCAAATGGCACTTTCTGTGCTTCCAATTTGAGAAGGAGTTGATTGTTTTTTTGCTGATTATTTTCTCCACATGGTTCAGCACATACACTGAGATTTATGATTTCTGGGGCTCCTTTTGGTTGTCTTTTTCCCTAGTTTTATTAAAGTGTTAGCTCAAGGCCCATTGCAATATGGGTTGCAATCAATAAATCTTCAGCTGTTTGCACTTACTTTACCAGAAAAAATATATTTCTATATTTCATTCCCTCAATGCCTAGAATGTTTGCTTATTTTTCCATTGTTCTCTCTGACTTCCTCAACCAAACGATATGAGTTTCTGCCAAAGTAAGAGCTGTTGTATGGAGTTAACAGAGATCTCCTTTGGAGCAGCAGTACTTGCATAGCTTCTGCTGCTTTAAGGAAACACATGCTCAGGTAGTTTGCAGCAGAAAACAGCATTTTTCATCATAAACAATCCCATAATCTCTCAGCAATTTGCTGACAGATATGAGCATTTGCAGCTCCAACAGATAAATATTCAAAAGATGCATTACATCCCCAGATTATTTCCATAACTTTCTGATTATATTGCAAGGAAGCAACTAAATGATCCATCTTGTGATTAAGATTTTTACCCAAGTATTTGTAATAGCTGCTTTAGGCTTACTATATGTGTGCATTCTCACCTTATATTCACTAGAATATGCAGACCAGTAGAGAGTTAAAGAGAGAAGTATTGCAGGAGCTGTCAGTTTGGACATTTAATTAGCTAGAAGTACAGAGAAAGTGGAAGACAGTTCTCTAAGCTAAAGAGAAGAAACGCTGGAGGCTTGACAGCAGTATTGGAAATTCCACCTCCTGACACATTCACCCAGTCACCTCCACAGCCTGTGTATTCAACCACCAACTCCAGTAGTTAGTAACAGCTTCTTTTCAATGGATGATTTCTAATTAAGCACTTTGAAACATATTTGAATTCTGATGGAATTTGACTATGGAGCTAAAATTCCAGCTTGCACCTCTTTGTACTTTAATAACAGTAATGTAACAGTTTTGTCTGGTGTTTCTACTTTTTGGATTGTTCTAAAACATCCACATGCATGCTCCTCTCTTTTAAGTAGGNAAAAAAAAAAAAAAGATAACACCTAAGGTATTTTTAGGTAAGATTTCAGATTCATGATGAAGGCACAAAGCTACTGTAATGAATATAGGTTCTACACTAGAGCATAACACACCCTGTTTTGGGGTATTACTCTCAGCTCCTGGAGTCTGAGCCTCTCAAATTGCATTATATCCCAGAATGCGAATAAAGCCAGCATTTGCCAGTTTTCCAGATTTGCAACAAAAGAGGCAGCAGCCCACTGACCTGGTATCTAAAGGAGAAATTAGAAAAGCACCAGCTGGTGTCAGAAGACTTACATCTACAAGGGTAAGAACCTAGGGGAGGTCTTGAATAAAACCAGCATCTGAACAGTTGAGAGTTTTACATATCAGAGCTGATTCACAAAGGACCATCTTAAAATCAATCATCCAGTTTATAAGACATTTGTGACCAATGAAGGCACGTGCCCTGCTCACTGTAAAATGCAGCTGAATGAATAAGCTGCAAGTGCATGGCACCTAGCAGGACCAAGATCTACATATAATACAAAGTAACAATTTTAGTTTATATGACACCAGTAAATAATTAAGTGAATAATTCAGTAACAATTAATTTTCCAGCAGACTTGTAGGACTTCATCTTGAATCTGTCACATTTTGTTGCTTTACTATTACTGAGGCATCTAAAGATATATGTAAATAGTAAGTAAAAAGGTTATGAAAATGGAACAAAATTCATTAATGCTCAGGTGGGATGGATCTCAACTACATTAGGTACTTAAAAGTCAGTTGTCCAAGTCTCAGGTAGATCTCAAAGGTGTGATAAATGTTTTCCTCTGCTGACACTTACTTCTGTCTGTCCATGATAAAAGGAAGCCTTGGGTGAGTAAGATGGACAATTAATTTTTAGGCATTTAAAATTAGTTGAGGAAAATCCCATGTTACATGATCAAGCTTGTGGGGTAAAATTAGCATCTAATGGACTATGGGAGACTGTTGTAAACACAAATAGAAAGAAAATAGTTTCACATAGAAATGTTCCAGAAAACACTTGAAGGATAACTTCTGTTAGGCCCTTACCTCCCATTTCCAATGGATTACAAACCTCATTGCTATAACTGGGCGCTAGAAGCAGTCAGAGCAACAAAACAGTAACTTTGTATTAGCAAAGAAGGTATGAACATGTTGCAAAAAAGGACTATATGACCTTTACAAACCTCATCCTCAGATGATGGAAGTGAAAAGAACATCATATACCAGCTGAGATTTCAAGGGTCTTTAAAACCTTGGCACTACTGGCATCTGCCTGGAATATAGTTAGATATCTGACAAGTTGGATTTTTACTATTTTAACTTTTATTATTATTATTATTATTATTATTTTCTCTATATATGAAATATTTCTGTTCCAAACATGTTGCTTTAAGGAGATAGTTTCATCTCTGACTATAATTGCTATTGCTCCCAGCGTGAGGAGACATCTAGATGATGGATATGCCAGAGGTGCTAGGGTAATTGCTGTCATTGTACATAGGATTTCAAACTCCAGGTCTGGCCTGAAAATGGGAGAACCATGTGCAACTGAAACGATGATCAGACTCAGAATAGGTTACACTGAATGAGACCAAATTGACTATCAAGTGATAAAACCCTCCAGCCTCAGCTGGAACCTCAGCATTTTGAGCATGCAAAGAGATTACGGTCTAGTTCCGGAGCTGTAAAGAGTTTTTTACTCACTTAATGTTAGTCATTAGTCACATTAGTTAGTCACTAGTCACTTTGCAAAATCTTCAGTTTGTTTAAAGGTAAGCACAAGCATTGACCGCAACAGAATTAGGTTTAGGTTTCTTAAGGGTGCATCATCAGACTCAAAGTGCTGGTTGATAGTCACTATTTTGAAGGACCTTTCCAGTTGCATTTTCACTTTTATGTGAGACTTTTCCCTGTCACTCTATCCACCATATGTCCTTTTGGTGGGCCTACTTGAGCAGGGGTGTTGGACCAGATGACCTCCAAATGTCCCTTCCAACCTAAACTATTCTGTGATTCTTCTCCTCTCACCCCTCGTGATGAAACCAGCAACACGAAGCATGTGGAATGACTGCTTTTTCCCTATGCATTTTTTTTCCTGTTCTTTTGATATACTTTCCAAGGCTTTTACTTTAATGATAGCTCCAAACTGTTTCCTGCATTTTCCTTAATCTTTCAGTGCAGATCTGCTCACAGCAGACGGCTCCTCTTATTTGCATGCCAGAATAAAGTTAAGCCCTTTCAGCCTGATTTGAGTGATTGACAATTTTAGTTCCTTTTAGCAGTCTGGAACAACTGATTTACCACTGTGGGTGTAACTGCTTTCTTTCTGACACTGCTAATTTATTAAATGAATTGTGTTCTTGCACCTTTACTGAGATTAACAGAAATTGGAAGTTAAAATTATGTAAATCGGTTGCAAACTTATTCTGAATATTTCACTTAAACAGTTTTTCATCTTTGCAAAAGTAGGCTCCATGTGCTACCATTAACTAAGGTATAATTGATACAGATGGATATCACATTTTTATTTCTAAGTAAAATAAAATAAATAAATAAATAAACCAGCTCTAACATTTGTTAATATTCATGGGAAAACAAATAATATAGCAATCACTTCCTGTTTATTTGTGTTTTATGATTGCTCTGCTCATTCTTCTTCATTCTGTACTACCACAAATGAAACTGAATTCAGAACAAAGTATTTGCAGTTAGGCCAGGGTTAATTTCAAATTCAGGATTTAAATGAATTACATTGAAGAAAAACAGGAGAAATGAAGAGGTAGTTAATTACTTTTATATGTTTTATTTTGGTTTGCTTTTATTTTATTTTATTTTATTTTATTTTATTTTATTGTATTTTGTCAGGAGCAAGGAAGGTATGGCAAGGAATACAGTAATATTTTGAAATGTGTAAACAAACGTTACATTAAGTACCTTATATGTTTGCAGAGCTGCTCACTGTGGCCTTGCTATACCAAACCTGAGCATTGCGTTCCTAAGGATGTAGAAGATGACATCCTTAGTTTGTAGGACATCAGATCCGAAATTAAATAACCACTGCCTGGGGTAGAACTGAAAGCTTTACTGAAAATTTCTGCTCATCAAAACCCAAACTGTTTCCATAGTGGTTTGAGTTTCAAGGTTTTTCAGCCTTAAAGAAAAAATATGGGGTTTTTTTTCTGCATTTGTTAAAGTTCTGCTCATTTGATAAAAGCGTTCATTTTCTTTTTGTTCATTTATTTATTTTTATTTTCAAGGTGACTTGTTATATATTTACATTCAGTTATAGAAAAAAAAATACCGATTCTGACATGGAATTGAAATCAGTTATATAAAAGGTTGGTTCTCTTCCTAAGTGCTATATGCTGAAGAAGTTACTCAAAAAAGTTTTGATTAGTATGAATTTAATTTCCTTTCTATTGTGTTGTTGTTGTTGTTATTTTAACAGCCTAATTTGGATTGAAATTTTCATATCATGTATTTTTCATTTACAGCCAGGTCTCATTTGCAGGCTACCATGGAGAGAATATGAACATTTACCACAAGAAATCTCAGGCAATGTTAGCAGAGGGAGTTAACATATAACTTCCTGCAATAAGAGAACAATAAAATAACTTCTTTTTGATTTGCTAATAGAGAAAAATATTTAATAGTAAAGAAAACTGACCAAAGTGTCCACCTAACTGCAATATGTAAGTCATGCCTTTTCTAAGACTAAGTAGAAGCATTAAGGTAAGATCTAAGTCTTTAGTATGTTAAGGTGTGGCAAACCTACAAAACTGCTGAGGAACGCTATAGGCAGAAATTGCCATACTCCAGCTAATGTTGCCATACTTATGGTCTATTGATGCCAGTTGGGTCTGACATGTTCATCACTCTCAAGAAATTCTTCTGGCTCACATCTAGTAAGCACTGTGTTTGCAAGAATAATGCCAGCCTGGAGACCACATACTTAAAGGCATGCACCAAGTGGGGGTAAACATGTTTAAGCCTTGCCGCTCATGGCTGCTCGGGGCCAGGAGGAGAAATGCCAGGGACACACATGGTTTAAGGAACCAGAAGAAAACTGCCCGGGGCAACAGGCTTGCTAGAAAATGGCTTCTTACATCTCAGCTAAAACATGGCTTTACAGCACAACAGTGGAGGCAATTGCAGGGACCCTGCTAGCAGCCCATGCTGGGAGTTTGTATTGCCATGTGTTCCCTGTTATTGTCAGCCAAGCTTGCTAGATAACACTGACAATCGGGTTTACTCCGGACTGCAATCACTGTTCCAAGTGGGACATGGACCCACCTCCTCTGATGATCTGTTCTTGCTCCTCCTAATCTCTGTGGTACTGAAGACGGTCTCCCCCAGTGCTGGCTGGGCTGGCAGCCCACTGCTAAGTGAGTAATGGATATGGGCAGTTGCATCTTGGTATAGGGTCAGTTAAAAGGCACACAGCAGAATGTTTTGAAATGGACATCTGGCATGCAGTAAATGCATTTAGGAAGCAATAAACAGCTCATTTTGAATGACTTCTGCAATTGGTTTCAACACAAGCAGTTGGTGGAAAAACAAGCTTTTAGAAAGGTCATTTAGTGCCATATATTACCCATCTCTTCCAGTTAAACTGCTTAGCAGTGTACAAAGCAAATCCCAGCCCATTTCTGGTCTGATAATTAATAGAGTCTTCTACTCTAGCTAGAACAGTACAAAGAAAGTGAATGTCGTCCTTGTTATCCAGACTTAATAATTCACCATTTAAATTGTCAGGGTGTCTTTGAAAGGAGCTGATTGTTGAAATCTGAGTGCAATACATGTGAAATATTGTATATTGTATCTTCCTGATGAACACAGAATCCACATGCTTTTAGTCAGTAATAGATTACTTCTAGTCTTTGGAAAAGGAGAACAAATTTTCAGTCATAGGACTTAATACTGCAATTTTCTTGCTGATATTCTGTTCAAAGGGTACAAATAAAATATGAATACTAAAGTATTTAATTTTCTAACCCTTAAAAAAGAAAATATATTTTTTCCCTGTATTTACCATTGGATATGATAGACCAGCAATATGAGCATTACAAATGTAGATTTCTAGTGATAAGTAAATAGATCAGGTTTCTACACTGGCCAGACAAATTGACTTTGATACATGACAAATACATAGCAATTACTCTGGGAAAGGCTATTAGTTAGCTCTTAAAATAAAATGAATATATTTGGGGCACTGAGCTGTCAATTCTAGACAACATTGACTCCACGTGTTCCAAATTCAGAAATGATCATCCTTACTCTTGAAAATCAGCCTTTAGTTTGACTTAAATATATAAAGCCTGTACTTACATAAATGAAGACAGGTAAATCACTTTTCAAATTGCACACAAAGATTGCAACACTTCAGAATAGGTAACTCTGATTTTTCTGCACCTGTAAAAATATCATGATGAAGGCTTGGAAAATGTTTCAGACTAGTGTTGAATTAACTTGAAAGCCTGATGGTATCACCAGGTGTTTTTGAACCTATTCTATGTTGAGTGGAGAAAACAAGAGGGGGAGAGAACTTTGGAAAAAGTTTAATTTTAAAATTTTATTGTAACTTTTCATATTAAGACGTTTTAAATGAAAACTTTTCCCTTTTAATTTGGAAATAAAGTTTAATATAAAAATGAAGCTGAATTTAATCTTTTTATTATTTTTTTTTTTTTTAGCCAGAACATTACTTCCTAATTTTTGTATTGATCACCATTTGAAAAAAAAAAAAAAAAAGTATTATGCCATGTTAACCAGAACATACTCTTTTCAAAAAGCAACTGTGTTTCTTTTCCTAAGTATTATTTTCTTAATTATTACTTACGAATGCAGAGACATATAAATTAAATTTCAAGACACAAAGTAGAAATTATAAAGGTGGTGGAGACACCTGTGCAGTCCTGGATCAGAAACAAGAATTTCGTTTTGTCCAAAGTGTCCATATTTCAGATTTTGTTTTCATTTTGTAGAGTAAGGCAAAGAGCTAACAACATTTTAATTATAAGGCCAGGAGAGTACTAATTAGTCAGCAAATCATCAGTTTGGACAGCCAGACCAAACTAGTCAGAGGTTTAAGAAGGACCACAGTACTCCAGGACCACAGCCTGGCCCAGCAGTAAGCTCATGCTGCCATGCTCCAGCCAAATTTGTATTCAGCAAAGCCATCACTTCCTCTAAGGGGGCATCTGGGGTGGGGGAGGATGCCCTTCCCTTAGAAAGTACATCGAAAGCTTGCTTCCACAGAACAAAGATCTTATGTAAAGCTTCTGCTTCAGCCAAGTAATATTTTCAGAGAACAAAAAAAGTAGTGTGAAAGTTCTCCTTCTCCCTTTATATCCTGGCTTTGCCAATGTTTCACGGTGTGAGAAAAGGAATTTTTTTTCGCCTCTCTACATACTAAGTGATCTGCTTTACGCCGATTCTGAGTTAGTATTTGGCTATAAGGTAGTATCTCTTATGATAAATTTATAGTGATGAGCGGTAATGTGAAGAAAGAAAAAAACTAGTCCTGTCAGTGCTCTTCCAACATTCTGCAAATTACAGGATATTTCTGCTGAAAGAATCTGCAAAAAGATAGTTAACATTGACCTTAAATGGTCATAATTAGGTCTGTAAGTTAACAAGCTATTGAACCCAGCTGCATTTCTATAGGAATTACTATTCAAAGTCATCTGTCTGTGGACCTTGGCAGAGCCTCACATGAGGTATGGCAATATTTGTAAGTTGTGCAGCTATAGCCAGCCTGAATGTCACTAATTTGCTACAAATAACACCAAAGAGTTCAGCATGGGCCAATCAGACACTCACCAAAGGCATGAGGTAGACAGTTCAGAGAGTGCTTCAGCAATGCCACAGCCATCCTCCATAGTCTTCCAAGACACCTAAATCAGTCCATGACTATTTTACAGAGACACCAGCTCCAGTTCAGATGTTCTGCCAGTCTCGCATTTCTGGGAGATGGGGAAATATTCTAGGCAAGAACTCTTTTTTGCTAACTGTGGCTTCATGGTCCTTTTGGCTGCAGCTGATGATGGAGTACTGCACTAGCCAGAGCTGCCATCTGACCCTCTGCATAAGTTCTTGAGTAATTTCTCTAGCAGATATATCTCTAAGACCATCCATCTTTAGACAGAAATATGAACCAAGTATCAGAACATTCCATTTTCTGAGCCCCAAGAGCTTTGGTGGGCCAACACCAACATCTACACCAGCACAGATTAAACCATCAATGCCATGTGCAAAACCTACGGGATCATGAGTATCCATCCATACAGGTTAGCCTCCTTTTTCCTTGCTTACCCTTAGCACCACATCTTTTTCCTTTAACATTCACTGCCTGCCACGCTGCTTTTCTAGATTGATGAGACAAAGCAGCTGTGACAGAGGATCCCTGCAAGAACCTTTTACAAGGGATTAATGCTGCTCAGGAGCTGGAGACTGGGAAGGTCACCTGTCTTGTTGGCAAAGTTAAGTATGTCATTGAACACTGAGATTTGACAGTGGCACACGACAGACTGGCAATCTTATTGCACCTAGCTGAAAGTTTATGTGTATTAAATCATCCTGCACATTTCCCACTTAAAGGAAGATCAGGTTTGGCTGAACACCTTTCAAGCAAAGCCACTCTAAGCAGAATAGATATTGGTGACAGTGGCTCACGATTGTTCTCTCTTGATACATTAAAATTTGAAGTATCACAAGTGCAATAATTAAATAAGGGCAATGCTCTAGATCACATCTGACCATTCCAGCTCCTTTGAAAGTTTATGGGATATTTAGATTACTTTGATGCATAATTTGATTTGCTGATCAACATTTTTGGTTGACTATAAAACAATTTAAAAAGTGTTGTGTGCCTATATAAATTTGAGCAATATTAGAAATGTAATACTAGCAGAAGCTTTCTTTTCATAGTGTATTTTTAGTGTACAACTTTGGTTCCTGCAGCCCATTGTTTGGGTGAGTAACATCTAATTGACAGATTTATTATCTGGTAAAATTCAGTTTAAAAATGTGTTGGATTTGAGGTGAAGGGAAGGGAGATTGTAAAATAAATAATTACCTTCTTGGCTTCCACTACTTTCAACAGACTGCTTGGAACCAAGGAATTCTGGGGGGAAGGTGGGAGCTGGCTGACTTCTGTCCTTATCTAGAGAATGGACTGCATATATACAGATGGATTGTATTCCCTTTTCAGATATAAATATCAACCTCAGTTATTTATAGACTAGATCATCTGAAGAAATTATCCACATCTTCTTGACTGTAAAAAGCATTATGATGACTCTGTGCCAAACACTTTCTTGGCACAACCACAATGATTTCAGACAGCATCTTGGTTGGAAGAATGCCTGTTTCCTATTGCATGGTTACTTGCGGAAATGGATGCAGGTAAGCTGCGAGTGGAATGGGTCTGCTAAGTGTAGCAGGTAAAGGAAATTGAGATGGGGTCCTCACACAGCAGGTCCTCACACTAATTAAGAAGTGGGAAAAATGAATATGAAGATGGATGACCTTCAAGAAAAAGCAGCTCTGTTTCTTCTGCTCCCTTATTTCGTTCAGAATTATGTCAGCCCAGCTATCTCCTACCAATAAATATTTCCTTCTACGGCTGAAAAATCAAAATCTGATCAGTTTGGTTCCAGTAGGCACTACTGTTGCCTAACCATATTTTAGCACCCAAACAGCTAATAAATGTTTCTTATTAAACAACAACAACAACAAAACCAAGCTTTTGAAATCCACCTTGAATATGGTGGGGGGAAAGGTTTCTTCTAGAAAACTGGAATCATTCCTCACCTTTAAGAGTGGAGTCAAGGAGGTAACTAGCCTTCATCAAAGCTACAAACACCATCTGCACATGACAAGGAAATGTAGGAATAAATGTCATCCTCAGGCTGTGATGCGTCTCTCACTCCTCAACAACCTCTCCTGAAAAACCAAGCAGAAAGACAGATAGACCTTATAGACATAATGGGAGGGATAGTTGAAACTATAGTTCTGAACTGTCTTCAGAAAGGAAATTAAGGTAGCGGGTTGTTTCCATACATATACTCCTTGTCAAGCCTCACTCTTTTATAAACTCTCTAAGGAAAAAATGAACTTAGAACAAACGTTCAACGTGAAAGGTGGATTTTCAGGGGTATAGGTTTCAGGGCAAAACAGAAAGCACGGGACAACAAGAGAGGGCTTTGTCCTCAGTCCACCCTTGCAAAGCTGTCTTCCCTTGATAAATAATGTTCTGTATGGTATTGATCCCTGATTTTACTCTGACCCCTTGGTCAGATGTTGCAGTTGTCAACCTACTGAAAACAACTGCTCAGTGTGTGAGAAGCAAAGGATGCATCAAGAGTTGGAGAGAGGATAGCATCAATTATATTTTAATGCTAGGCAATAAATTGATGCTACTCACTTGGAATTTGAGTTTCCCAGTTGGTCACTGTACTTCAAGAAAAGTAAACAAAAATCATGTTCAGGGACATCAGAAGACTTTCATATGAAGTGAAACTGAAGTGCCTGAGAACTTGTTCACACAGAGAAGTCATACTGACATATCAATGACCCAGACACAACCAAGCCATGATTGTAATGCCAGAATGCACTCCCCTCCTCTCTCTGGTGGGACAGTCTCATTGTGGAATGAGTGTTTTTTTTTTTTTCCAAATAAGCTTAAATCACTTCTTGAGTTTTGAAAATTAGATGAGGAAAGGATGTTCTTGTTCACAGATTGTCCATATGTGTTTAAATCTATGCCATATCAATATCCTGGGATGATGGTGCATTAACCTGTGACTACACCCTTGCTGTAGCATATCCAGCAGAGATGTTGATGAGCGGTGAGAAACAAGCCATACACCAGTAGCCTCTGGAGGAGGTATGTGGATGCCTAATGCCAGCAAGGCACTGCACAGAAATCCCTCCCTGTTGCTTCAGCACCCCACTGGCAGTTACAGTTTCAGCAGAAGCTGTAAGAGCACCTCCTGTTTGCCTTTCTCAGGGCATCATCACCTTGGGAAAGACAAGTGTCATAGTCTCCCAATCTCTCAGATGAGCATGGGAATCACAGACAAGGCCTGCTGTGGACATCCATACTACAGGATATCAGTGGCTCAAGGTAGGCATCTGAGGCTCACTTCACAATCAAAGATATATGAGCATCTTTAGCATTTAATCAAAAAAATGGACACCTAACATGGATCAGACAAATTGCTATGAACAGAGAAAAGAGGAACTAGCTCATGCATTTTCTCTAATGCAGACTCTTTGACTCAGTCATGGTGAATCACACCATCAGTGTCTATGTGTCTGAGTTTCCCACGAGTGTCAGGTCCAGTAGATCTGCTCAGAATATACCCATGCCATAAGGAGAGCAAACACCTGGCCACAAGGAACAGCAGCTCTGGTCACCTTCAGTAAAACATAGATCAAAGGATGAAGTAGTGCCTAATTTTGGAAAAGGATGTAGTAGATCATTCACTCAGGAAGAAAGTGGAAGATATGTGTACCTCAGATAATACTGGAGTGTGATTCTGCATGACAGTTGCCTCATGCTGCATAGGTGTGTTGAGTTGCTACTTGCCTTTTTGTCAGCTTTTTCCCTTTTCTTCAAAGCAGCACTATGAGCTGCCAAGGACTGCAGCTTTTGACCACCTTTAAGAACGGTTAGCAATAAGACCACTTTTACACTGATTTCTGGAGAGAATAGGGCTTCATGTCATGATGCAGTTTATCAGCACTCCCTTCTTTTCCATCCCCAGCAATAACCTCTGAACCCATCAACCCGTCAGTCACTCTCAACATAGCAACACATTACCACTATCAGGAGCTGCTCTCATGTTAGTTTAGCTGATTTAATGAATTAAGATACTGCTTCAAATACTGCTTCTCCTGTAAATCCAGCACCATAACACTGTTATTAGGGATTCTCATTTCCCTTACTTGAAAATACTTTTTTTATTTTTTTTAATGGGTTTCACTGCTTGCAGATGGATTGCTCTGTTCCTCCTTTGGTCTTCAGGAAGGGCACAGAAACAGTGGGGCTTCACCTCCTCTGCTGAGAGCTACTGGAGGAAAGAGAGGGAAGGAGAAACAGAGAGCATAATAATTAGCATTAACCACAGGCACATATGATTAATGTTATTTGTATAATAGCATTTAGCCAACAACAGCACCCTCATAACAATAGGTGGTTTGAGGGAATGTTGTGGCAAATGTAAGGAGCTGCTGTTGGTGGATAATAATGTGCTTCTGCAAAAAGACTCACTTCATGATTCATGCATTAAAGTTGCAAAAATAACAGTAAGGGGGAAAAAATAGCTCCTGGGTACAAATACCAGACTACAGCTGAACCTAGCCAGCACCTTCATGAATATTACAAGCACACTGACTTATAACCAGTGTATTTTTTATATAGTACTGTCTTCAGATTGTTAATAGGAGTAAATGAAACAAGCTGCAAGCCTTTTTTTTTTTCTCTATTCATGCACGATTCTAGTATCTAGACCTTCTAAAAACCACTAAATCGATGTGCTTTGCTTGTTTAAGCCTATGGATATTTTTGTGAGAATTATCCTTTTGGTATTACCTCTTCCAGTAAAAAAGGTGAAAGAAAATGGTTCCAAGCTTTTTCCAAAGGCCAGAGAAACAGACAGCTTTTATTCTAAGTGCTTGCACTGCTGTTCATCTGCAGCCTACAGGAAATCAGGTCTGTGAGGGTCACATCCTTAAGTCATTTTTCTGTGGCCATCTAATGGTTTGTTCAAGTCACTTTTCCATGCTGGTCCCGGGGAATATGAGGAATGTTCTGTTATACAAGCTGTGGCTCCACATCTACAGAGACATGTGTGATATGCTAAATTTAACCCCCTCTGAGTCTTGCTGGCTTCAATGAGATTATTCATCTGAGCAGAACAGTTCAGCAGCTATAAAAATAAGCATGACTGAGCCATACACTCAGGATCCCCAACTATAACTATTGTGAGCTACTATTATCTATGTATTTGTTAAGCATCTACAATTTGCTTGGCACTAGCCATTATTAGACACATTAAAAGAATGTGAGGGTTAAATTTAGGTGCCACAACAAAATTCTGTTAGGCTCCAATGGGGCCAGTATTTCAACCTTGCAATCTGTGAGACAGATCTGAAAATAAAATGTCCCAGAAACTGTAACTATATTTGAATGAATAATGAAAAAGAAGTATTTAAATTTTATTTGCTGAATGAATGAAAAAAGTTGTTCATAACTGAAACCATAGTCTAACATTGCTTTTCTTCTTGGAGTATACATGTTTCATTTAAATATTTTAAGAACTTTATTATATTCTGATATAACAGACATCCAAGTTAGGCAACTTTGGTGCACTTCTGGACTTAGGTGAGAACCCAGATGCAAAAGCAGCACAGTAAAACTAAACGAGAACAAAAAACAGGACTAGTGGACTGAAAATAGGAAAATACCTTCAGAGAGGCAAACAGCATGGCTTCATCTGTTCTGCTGTGTACGATATTGGCTGTTCTGCAGAAACAGAGTATTTCCAAGTGATTCTGCTGGCAACAGCAGATGTGCTTCTGGGCATATGTTTCCTTCACCATTTTTGATGAAGGAACAGCAAATTCCACAGGTTAAAGACAATGACATTGTTGGAAACAATGCAGTTCTATAACAACCTAAACTCCTCTGGCTGTTGGTTCCATCCTCCCTTTTGGCCCACAGACTGATAGTTCATCCCTACAGAAGTTTCCACACTTGAAAAATAGTCCCTAAACTATGTCAGTGTAGCAAGTCAGCACTAAGCTAACCTAACCGGGAAAAAAAGAAAAAGAAAAAGAAAAAGAAAAAGAAAAAGAAAAAGAAAAAGAAAAAGAAAAAGAAAAAGAAAAAGAAAAAGAAAAAGAAAAAGAAAAAGAAAAAGAAAAAAAAAGAAAAAGAAAAAGAAAAAGAAAAAGAAAAAGAAAAAGAAAGAAAAAGAAAAATCACTACATTACCTTAGCTCACCTAGTCATCTCTTGGACTTCAGGAAAAAGAGTAGTAACACTGGTGGTACAGAGGTTATTTAATTTCTGTTAATATCTAATACATAAAAAACAGTGGTTGCCAGCACCTGCAAAAAAGAGGAAAGTCAATAGTAATGAGACAAAAGTAACGTTGCAGTTTTACTTTGGATACAACCAATTAGACGAGATTAGCATAAATCATGACAAAACAGCTGTATAAAATATACAAACCCATATTTTCAAATCTCCTCATGGCCATACAGTAAAATAATTCTGCAAAAGATTCTGATCCACAGCGATACAATCCCCACAGTTGATTATAAAGGAGGAGCAAGAACGTATGGCTTGGACAACAGCTGGACAAGAGCTAGAGACAGGCCTGCTCCTTTCAACATAGCACAGTTACAGATTGGCTTAAACAGGTCATGAAACTGTATCCTTAGCTTATAATGGGTCAAAAGAACAATGTCCCTATTGAGTCCAGGGCTTTTTACAGACTGTCAAGCTAAGAATTTGAGCTTCCAGGATCGCCTTGCACATGCTTTCAGTGAGTCTCCCTGGAAGATCATGACGGAGAGGTCAGGGATGGAGTGGATGTTTTCTCAAACATGTTTACCCACTGGCAAAGGGGTATTGAAGCCTTTATTTATCCTTTATGAGAACTCACTCCAACAGTCATGGGAATACCTGTTCAGTTTTCATCCATGTAGGGTGACAGCAATTTAAGCACAACTTAGTTCTAACTGATATTTCTACTGGAAGTTCTGGTAATGACTATTTTAGAGAAGAGGGGTTTTTAAATATAGAAGGAAAAATTGTGAAAATATAGCTTTGAAGATATAATCTTCCAGTGTAAATCAAAATTGCTTGATTATTTTCTGTATAGATTTCAGCATTATGTGCTGGTATATTACACACAGGTGTGTACTGTTGAAGTTTTTCTTTCCTAGCAATAAGTTTATATGTTGATGTGAGCATCTTGTTCTAAATTAAAATACTAAATTAAAATACTAAATTAAAATGTGTTTCTCTAGAGGAGTGTCCCCTTCCTGGGAGGTTGTTTTTTGTTTTTTTGTTTTTTTTTTTTGTTTTTTTTTTTTTTTTTTTTTTTTTTTTTTTTTTTTGTTGTTGATTTTTTTTTTTTTTTATGTTGTGGTAAATTGGGTGTTGTAACTGCTCTAAGAACAGATGCAGCATTATCTGAAAGCTCAGCTAAATGGCAGACAATATTGGTTTGATTTAGAGGATTGCCAGCTTTGTGGCAGTAGGTGTGTTAATCTGTGGATTTTTTTGAACGTGATAATTGCACATGATAGGTTATCATTTCTGTATTTATTACAGAGTCTAGCAGTTTAATGGTGGTGGAACACTGGCAGTATCAACTAAATTCCTGACAAAATTAACCATAAAACCCTACATTGAATTTCCTGTCATATGAACAACATAGTGTTGATTAAGAGACTATCTAAAAAGATAGTTATGTTACGTAACGTAGAGGGAAGGGTATTTTGGTGCCAATAACTTTACCTCTGGTTCAGAGGAGAAGATGGGTGTTAATTTGACAAACCTTTTGATGTGAAATTTGAAGACATTTGTGAATATGTATTTTCATGATTTAAGTGAGGATATCACAATTATATGTATGAGGAGCAGGTAAAAGGTTCATATGGTGGGAGTGTGAGAGAAGATTGTAGAGAAGGACTCAGACAAAAGAGTTTTGCTGACCTTAGCAAGAAGAAGGAAAAGACAAGCTAAACGTTCACTCTGTTTTGATTTACTTTTCCTCCATGTATTAATGTTTGCCAGAAAGAAAAATAGAGTGTTATAGAATTGAAGACTACTGTGTAAGCACAAGGAGACTGTTAATTGTATGTGTGATCTCCATTCCGGCATTACATAACTCCTGTATATTGGGAGGTTTTGCAACTATGACCTTGTATCTCAACTTAATTCCTTAATTCTGGATGGAATGTTAAGAATTCACCCACTGTGCTCTACAGAACATGAGTTAACTAAGAGTTACTGATTTAAAATGTGAAATTCAAAACTCAGCCACACCTGGAATAATTAGGACGGGAGGGATACAGGCACACCTTTGACACTAAGACAAAAACCTTCCAGTTTTCCAGTTCCTGATCAATAGCCAAGCAATATGCAGGGTTTTCAGTTTAAAAAGACATATGGATAATTTAATATAAAAAAAAATAGGGTATTTTTCTCTGTTGTCACTGAAGTGAACAGCTTCACTATTTTATTTTAAAATTTTTGTTGGAAAACTGAACTGTGGGAGATATATGGCAAGGAAATTTTCCATTGCAAACAGGTGAAGTCATACAATTTTAAGCAACTTAAGCAAGCCTTTCAATCAACAACATATGGGATTGATAGTAGGCATCACAACCTATCTTATAATACATGAGCAAGTGACCTTTTAATTAATTTTAAAAGGTTAAGCTTCAAAAACAACAAAGATTTTTTTGTTTTGTTTTTAATAGAAGTTATACAATCAGACTGGGTAGCACATTGCTACCAATGGTATTGCTACCAAAGGGTATTGTTAAAGTCAAGCTTTGGTAAGATTCAGAGAAGAAATCTCCTTTTCTTTTTCCAATAATGGACTACTCAACACTTCAAAATTAATTATAATGTCCTATCTTTTTAAGTAAGGGATAGAAAGATTCAGGACTTGAGCTTTTCAGGATGAGGTCTAATATATACCATATTTTATACCTGCCTTTCCATATAGTAATTGCTACTGATTACTGTCAGAAACAGATTATAGGATAAAAGGGACATGGCATCTCACCTCTTACAGTAATTGTTCCATATAACATTTTTCTGGTGTAAAGTGTAAAATAAATAAGGGAAGCAGAATACAAATGTACTTACTATCTGTCCCTGAACTTTGATAAAATTTTCTGATAAGGAATTGCTGGCTTTACTGTTTTACTGGGAGCAGCTGCACTTACCTACCTTATTTATGGACACCCTTAGTTATTATTTTTTGTTACATTTTTATTTATTTTGAGAGTTCAGTATACCTATAAATACTAATATTTTCTGCATACTATTCATCAATGAAAAAAAAAAATCTAAGTGATACACATTTTGTGAAATTTGTTGTAGGATGTGTCATTCCCACAACAGCTCGTGGAAGGTGGCTCATGCCAATTATTATTTGTCCATAGGAATCAAGATTAAATTAGAAATGGGTTTTTTAAAAGTTGATGAAAGACTGTGAAAAACAAAAACAAAAACACCTATTTGCTGTCTTGAATCTACGCTGCAAATTTAATATGGAATTCTTTCCACAGGTTCAAAAGTATACAAACATATCAGCACTGAAGTAAAATTACTATATTTTGCTATTTTATTTGTTAAATAAGAAATATATATATTATTGAAGTTAGTGTATTTGTTTGATTTTGCTAATCTGACTCAAGAAACTTTGTTTAGAATATACACGCATAAAACTGTAATGTGAAGATTCCTGATTCTAATTACATAGCAGAAAAAAGAATGACAAACACCACTCCCTGACCATGGATCAGTATTTGCCTGATTGCTCTTGTTTCCATATCTAGATTTCTACACCATAACATGAATTCTCACTCTTGGCTTTGTGAGCAGCACTGGCTCCAACTTGTGCAGCTATTGTTGTAAAAAAATACATGAATTTTCACCTTTACACCTTGCTCCATGAATTTAAAAAATTCTTTAAAAATAATGGACTGAAGCTTTAACTTTGCATCATGAAATGACTGAGGGTTATTAAAGATGTTTAAGCACAGGCCAGTTGCAAGACTTGGAGCCTGTTTGTGTTCCCTGATTCTTCTTCAGTCAGCAATAGCCACAGGCAATCCAGCCCTGAGGTGAGAAATACCTGATAGGTATTTCCCAAGGAAAAGAGCAAAACTTTTTAGATGGTGGAGATTCATTTCAACATTGAGCTGCCTCACACAAAAATATTCAGATCATGTCAAGAAATCAGGATACATTGAAAAATGTTGATTTAAACTAAGAGTTTCCTTTTTTTTTT
>VXAA01003594.1:2821-13039 GCA_013399115.1 Anseranas semipalmata | reverse complement strand
AAAAAAAAAAAAAAAATGTTCATGTGTCTCCTGTCCCTTTCTCAAAAGGAGTCTTATCTGCTGTAGTTATTTGTTCATCAAAACTAAAGTTATTTCTTTAAGAACTACATTGTGTATGACTTTAGTTTCAAAGAAAGCATCGCTAAATGTGTTTATGATCCAAAGTACAATCTCTTCACTTTTGAATGACATGTATATCTATATTACAAATATATATGTCCTGCACTTCAGAGTATTTTTATGTATATATATGTATATATTACCACTATTTCTGGAAACTGAAAAGGTTGAAAGTTGAAAGCCTCAATATTGTTGATTTGTAAACACAAAAGAAAATTCTGACTTTGAGATCAGAAAGACTTCAAATGTTGTAATACAGTTATGAAAGAAAAGCATTTCCAGGCGAAAAATAGGAAAACAAAAATGGCATCTGTATGTATATATTCATTATAATCTAGCCCAAGGGGATTACAGATCCATATAATGCACACTGTAGGTCTATGTGAAGCCTTAATATTGTATTATATGCTTAATATTAAAGATTTAAAATTAAATTATTTAAAATCTTATATAAATAATAAAAGGTGTTTAAATAACAAGCACAGCAGCTATGTCATTTTAGATTTCTCTCTCAAAACAAAACAAAACACCTTTAAGTGCTCATTTAATAAAAAAGGACAAATTTGCTTTCTGCTTAGTGTCCATATTTAATATCAGCCCATGAGGCAGGGGGAAAGTAATCTGCTCCCCCTTCTTCAAGGTTCCTACCTCTCAATACTCCAGATATTTTGAAACTGGTTGTATCGCACCAGATTTTTGTCTGGACCTCAAACTAACCAAACATATCCAAAACCATGACCCAGCCCCAATGCTGCAATCATATTGTTGTTAAAGAGCTAGAGCAAAGCACTGACTACATGCAGGTGGACTCACAACCCCCAAAACCTTGCTGTTTCCTCCAGCAGTGTCTCATGGCTTTGTCTGAGCCAGTGTGAACAACAGAGTCCTCTGCACACCTCTGAATGGCACAATGGCATGGGGACAGGCTTTGCCCTTTGAAGCAGTGTCTGTAGCTTCTTTGTAAAAAGGAAAAAAAGATCTTTTTGAGTCTGATAGGGTCTGTCAAGAGTTTTCATGACTTGTGTCAAATTTCTCTTGCCCTGCAGTTTCCTTAGCTGGGATCACGATAACATTGCAAGACTGGCAACAACATAGAAACCACAGACATCAGGAGAGGTCATGGCTCCTTGGCCACATCTCCTTTTCTGAAATCCCCCATTTTCTTGCTATGAAAACTTGATTAGCTATATAATGTTTGAATAAGTCTCCTTCATGCTATAAGAATGGTGTTAAGGAAGTTGTTACAACCGAAGATCCATCCCAGATAATAAGCAAAATAAGAAAAATGACCCAAATTGCAGTTTATGACAGTAGATCATCCCATGATTGTCCTGCCTCATGAACTGTCCGTAGCTTGACAGATTATTTAAAAATCAGTGTTCTCTTAAAACATACAGGTCACTTTCAATCTATGAACAAGACTAGTGAGGAGTCAGTAATCCTTTTCTCTAAAATTGCAAAGCAAATTTTCATATCAGGTCTAAACCACTAATATCTCAACTGTCTAATGTACTTGGCTCAAGATACTACTGAAAACAACATTAAAAATTGTAAAATTTAATGCGATACGAAAGAAATGGATGCATTTCTAATTTTGATTCTAAATTGATAATTCAAAGTGTAAGTTATTCAGAGAATGATAACTCCAATTAATAAACAGTTAGGAATCGATTAGTAATCAATGCAGTACCATCATTAACACAATAAGGGGTGGCATAATAATAGTTTACATATTTTGCATTCATGAAGTATACATATGCTGTACCCATTAAAGCTGACTTAAGTTACTTAACATTCAATTGTGCATTTCATGGAGTGAATCAATAGAGTGACTCACTAGCCCACTGCAGTGCCATATGGGAAACTTTCCCTCTCCTGAGCAGATGGAGACTAAGCATGTCACAGACAAAATGTGTTTTGTCTCTGGAGAAAGGATGTTGGCTGCTTTGTTCTTAGACTTTTCGACATGCCAAACCTTCTGCTCACATTGGGAGTCCTACGTTTTGGGGTCTCATGGATATTTCAGCATTTCTCTGAAATGCTGAGCTGCACAAGACAGACAAAACCAGACTTTCCAGAAGCCTGCAAGTAAAATATGGCTATTGCTATGCAATACAGGATTTAACTGGTGGGAGAAAATGGAAGAAACCATCACTGTTGCCATCCTTTTAGCAGATAATCCTCTTTGAGGGAGGTAAACGCCTTTCATTTCCCTGTGGAAGATGTAGATGGAGGGTGATTTAGGTGGAGTTTTACCTCTGAAGGTGACAGAGGCCACAGAAACCTTATTTTCTATTCCTTCTGGCTGCATCTACCTAGAACTACATTTTTCCCCCGAATCTCTTTTGTATGCAGTTTTGCTGCTGGCCTTTTTTTCATTTTTCTGTACACATCCTGCTGTGGGTGAAGGGTGACCATATCCCTACACATTACTGTGATGAGAGCAGAAGGTAAATACTGAGAGATATTACTGTTGTCCTTCCTTTGTTAAAGTGTCTTTCATTGCTTAGCAGAGGTAAGCATTAAGCATGTGCACCTGCAAGAGTAACCATTTATCAGAGAGCTAATGCATCAATAATGGAAGTACTGCCTCTTCCTTCTAAATTCCTCTGCAAAAGTTGCTGTGTTACTTAATATATTCAAAGAACATAAGCTTTTTAACAGCCTAGCAGCTTAGCAAACAGTAATTTATCTTTATTGATCATGATTGGCTTAAGTGCTGTGTGCATCTTGTTGTTTTAAAGGTCTTTCTTTCCTATCTCTCCAGAACTTTTCAAGATTGTGCACTGCTAGTGTCAAGTGCTTCCTTTTTCTGTTTCTGCAGTGCATATCACAGTGAGACCCGGCCTAACTAGTCTCTTAAGTATCACCACTCTGCAAATACATTTCTTCCCTTTATGTTGTTAAAAAATTTGAAATTGATTATTAGAGAAGGTCAAGTGTGACAGCTAGCAAGAACAACTTCCTCTCCCTTCAGTTTGGTCTTTGTTCCTAAGTTTCTCCTAACATCGTCTGTTGGATGAACACAGTACTCCCTTCCCAAAGAACTAATCCCAAGTGGTATAAAACCCCCAGAGTTTTAGTTGTACACAGTATTTTCTTGGCAGCAAGCTCCACAGTATGACCAGAGCTGGGAGTAGGGGGTGTCTGCAGATAGGAATTCTGAAGCTCCCAGGGAGAAGCAAGGTCCAAGCATTTCCCCAGGTAGGAGACTTTTGCTAGTGCGTGACATGTCTCTTCTACAGCAGCTTCCAGTCATAAAAAACAAGAGTGCTTCCTTCTTATGGTGATTCCAAAGGGTGGAGGGAGAGGAATGAAAATAAATCTTCACCACCCCTCAAGAATAACAAATTGCACAACCACCTGCCTCCCATATTTATTTATCCTTATCTTGCTCACCTGCCTGAGGAAGCTCCATCTCTCTCTACAGTCTCCCTATGGTGGTGTTTCACACACTAGGATAAGTTACTCTTTATTCTTTGGTTTACCTATGCCAGAATCTTGTGAATTGCCCTCATGCTGGTGTTGACACCAATACCACTTCACTTCTTGTTAAACAGAAAAAGAATCTGACAGTTAAGCTGTACTGACAACAGAAATACTTTTTTCATTGAGGTACTCTGAAATTCAGCTTCTTATCTTTGCTCCTTCCAACCACAACAAGGTTGCAGTAGCAACTTAATTGTCAAACAAGCCCACTGATTTTTACCAAATCACAGAACATACTTGGGAGATCATCTAGTCCAACCCCACCCTGCTTAAAGCAGGTCAGCTATAGCAGGTTGGCCAGGCTGAGTACAGTCAAATTTTGAGTACCTCTAGGGATAGAGAGTCCACAACCACTCTGGTCAACTTGGTTGCAGAGTGCAACCACTCTGCACTGTAAAAGAGTTTTCTGTGTTTTAAAGAAATTTCCTGTATTTCAGTCTGTGTCCATTCTCTCTTGTCCTGCCAGCCACTGGGTACCACTGAGAAGTGTCTGGCTCAGTCTTAAGTTTACCTTTCTTCAGGTATTTTTATATATTGATTAGGTCCCATGAGTCTACTGTTGTCAAGGCTTCTCTTAATATAAGAGATGCACCAGTCCTTTTATCATCCTCATGGCCTTTTACTAAGCTTTTTCCAGTATGTCCAGGTCTCTCTTGTACTGGGGGACCCAGCACTGGAAATAGTACTCCAGATGTGTCTCACCTGAACAGAGGAGAGAGATAATCTCCTTTGAGCTGCTGGTGATGTTTTTTTTTCATGCAGACTGGGAGGCTGTTGTCCTTTGTTGCAGTCTCGTTGGTGTCTCACGTTCAACTTGGTGTCCACTTGGGTCCTTTTCTGCAAAGCTCTTTTCCAGCTCATCAGCACCCAGCTTGCCCTAGTGCCTGGGGTTATTCCCTCAAAAGCAGGACTCAGCATTTCCTTTTGTTGAACTTCATGAGATTCCTCTCTGCCTAGTTTTCTAATGGCAGCACAACCAGCTGGTGTACTAGCCACTCCTCCCAGTTTTGCATCATTCTCAAACTTACTGAGGGTGCACTCTGCCCCATTGTCCAGGTCATTAATGAAGAGATAAACCATAGCACTCCAGTAATGACACCACCATTAACATATGGCAACCAACAGGACTTCACACCCCTCATTACAACACTTTAAGCCTGGCTGTTCAGACAGTTCTCAATCCACCTCACTGTCCACTTACCCAGTTTGCACTTTGTATATTTGTCAGCAACGATATTGTAAGACAAAATGTCAAATGCCTTGCTGAAGTCAAGGTAAAGAACATCCACTGCTTGTCCTCTGAATTAGTTATTTCATTGAATCAGGTTGGTCAGACGTGATTTTTCTGTTGTAGATCCATGCTGACTACTCCCAATCACCTTTTTGTCCTCTGTGTTGGAAATATTTTCCAACATTATTTGTGCTACCACCTTTCCAGGGATCAAGGTTAGGCTGATAGTCCTCTGGTTCTTCAGATCCTACTTCTTGAAGACAGAAGCACTGTTTGCTTTCTTCCAGTCCTCAGGAACCCCCCTCAGTTGATACGACCTTTAAAAAAGAATCAAAAGTGGCCTCCCAGTGACACCAGCCAGCTCCCTCTTCACTCATGGGTAAATTCCATCAGGGCACACGGACTTGTGTATACCCAGTTTGTTTAAATGTTCCCTAACCTGATCCTCTTCCACCAAGGGCAAGTCTTCCCTATGCCAGACCTTCCCACCTGTATCAGGGAGCTGGGATTCATGAAGGCCAGTCTTACCTTTGAAGGCCAAAATGAAGTGTAAGCTTCTGCACCTAGGTCGGGGCAATTGCCAGTATCAGTACAGACTGGGTGATGAACGGATTGAGAACAACCTTGTGGAGAAGGACTTGTGGATATTGTTGGAAAATGAGATATGAGCCGGCAATAGATGCTTGCTGCCCAGAAAGCCAATCATATCCTGGGCTGCATAAAAAGAAGTGTGGCCAGCAGGTCGAGGGAGGTGATTATTTCCCTCTACTCCACTCTAGTGAGACCCCACTTGGAGCACTGAATCCAGTTCTGGGGCCCCCAACACAAAAGAGACATGGACATGTTAGAGAGGGTCACAGAAAATGATCAGAGGACTGCAACACCTCTAAAGAAAGGCTGAGAGAGTTGGGGTTGTTCAGCCTAGAGAAGAGAAGGCTCTGAGGAGACCTTATTATAAACTTTCAACACTTAAATAAGACAGATGTTTTTACCTGGTTCAGTAGTGATAGAACAAAGGCTAACAGTTTAAAACTAAAAGAGGGTAGATTTAGATTAGACATAAGAATTTTTTTTTTTTTTTTTTATTATGAGTGTGGTGAGACATTAGAACAGGTTGCCCAGAGAAATTGTGGATGGCCCCTCCCTGGAAGTGTTCGAGGTCAGGCTGGATGGGGTCTTGATCAACCTAATCTAGTGCACCTCCCATGGCAGGGGGAGTGGAACTAGATGACCTTTAAAGATCACTTCCAACCCAAACCATTGTATGTTTTATGATTCTCCTTCCCAGGTTGGCTAGCCTGTTGGCAAATGTTCTGTGCCACTTGGTACTTGCTCCACTTGGTCAGGTGGATGTCATCTTTTCCTCAGTCCTCAGAGGGTCCCACGGTTGTAATAGCCAAATCCCTATTGTCAATAATGGCTGTGTAACTGTTTGTTGACTCACAGAAACCTTCCAGGACTCATCAAGCCCTTCCCCCTCACTGGCAGGATCAAGGAGATGCCACCTGGGCACCCATGCCCTTGGCCTTCACCGGCAGTGAGATATAGTCATGCTTGCTACACTCCAGGCCTCCCCTGCCAGTATCATTGGTGCCCACATGGAAGAGCAGCAGGGGAGTAGGACCAGACAAACCCTGGCAATCTCTCCACAACATCCTGGATCCAAATGCATGGCAAGCAGCAAACCTGCCTAGATAACAGGTCAAATCAGCAGATGGTGGCCTCCATCCCTGGCAGCAGGGAGTCTCCCACAGTTAATACTGCTGCTTCCTCCTGATGCTGCTGCAAAGCTCAGGCTCAGTCAGTTCAGATGCCTCTTTGGACAAAGCTCCAGCCCCTCATCTGCTACTGAACCTACTCTGTAGCTGCAGATGAAACCATCTGCCTGGTGCCAGAAGTCACAGTTTTCTAACTTTCACCATCAAGGAAGTCTCCGGTAAGAACAAACTTGGCCTGCCCCTCGTTCAGGGCAGTTAGGGGTTTTGGCTCTTGAAACTACAAGCTCTTGGAGAAGCTTCTGTCAGTCTCTTTTTCAACATCTCTGGTGCTGCACAGTCTACTGACCTCTTCCCACAACTGCTTTATGTGGCTACACAGACAATCTCCCAGTGCACACCTCCTGCAGGCAAGAACCCCAGCAAGAGGACTCACTCATCCCTTCAGCCCCAGAGCTGCATCCTCCCTCAGAAACTTGGTTTGAGTCAAGACCTTTAGCACACCAGAGAGAGAGCTATTCCAGAGCATGCAGGGGACCATGCCCTGTAGCTGTTCACCATCACCAAGCACGTGTACACTGTTCTCATCAGAGCCTGCATAAATAGTTATACAGGCCTCTCCCTAATATGTCTTTGGAAGGGTGCTTGACCCTCCCAAATCAGAAGTCAGCTGGAGTCAACACCCTTTGGTCAAGAACAGCTGACACAGCTTGGTAGAAGCTGTTAGAGCTTACTAACTGTCCTGGAACACTGTAGCCATCCTTTCCCAATGGCAGCAGTCACCCCAAAGTTCCTCCAAGTGTTTCTAGGAGAATTTTCCAGAAGGTCTAGAAGGACAAACCATAAACTGCTGCAGCCACTGGCTACCTTTGTTAGCTGTGGCTACTGAGAGAGGAGCCACAGCTGAGTGCCATTCAGTATGAGCTGAATGATTTTTTTTTTTTCCTAATTACTCTGATTTACAACAGATTCAGTTTCTGAAAAGGGACCTTCTTCAGAGCATCTTCAGAAGCTACAGCCATCAGAGCTGACAGCTGTGCTGGTATTGAGCTTCTTAAAGATCAGTGAGGCTATAAGTAGTTTTATAGCTTTAAATACTCTATTGTAATGCTAAGGTTAAAAGTTGCCACCTTACAGTCAGAGAATGTTGGATCAAGAAACTGCAGTTGGCATGATTACTTTAACTTCACCAAAACAAGGGGAATCACAGCAACTTACAATAGTTCTGCATCTGAAGCATGTGGTTCCTCCATTGCACAAGTAAATGACAGCTTCAGTGATAAGAAAGGACCAGACTGAGCCTTTGGAATTCACTTAAATCATTGTCACCTATATATTTGTACTAGGAGAAAATGTCAACTATGGCTAATCCAAAATATGTTTTCAAAAGTTGTGTGTTAGCACAAAATGTTATTAGTGACATCACAAGGAACAAAATATGCATTTGACTCAAAATCTGCTAATGAAGGATCCAGATTTTTTTAAGTGGCTGTCAGAGTTGCTATGTGTGGAGTCTTTACAGACAGTACACTTGTTGGTGCCGTACAAGCAAAATGGGTCAAGTGAACTCCAGTAATTTGAGAACTATTATAGCTAGCCTTTTCAGTTGTAATTTTGATGAAGTATTGAATGTACAGAAGAGTACAACACGTTGTGGTGCTTAACACTTTTTAGTGTTAACACTTTTTAAATATACAAATGTACATTATAAAAAGCTGTTAGAAAATGACAGACCAAAAGGTTATAAAAGAAACAGAAATGGAGAAAGAGTCTCTTGACTGGAGAAATTTTCAACTCACCGTTCCCATAGAGCACAAAAATAAGATCTTGGGAACATAGGATAATTGCTCAACTGGTACATTCACCACAGGTTTATAACCACAGCTGGATCTGCTGAAAAAGGGTAGCTGACCTTGTGTCCCTACTTGTTCATAGCCAAGCAGAGCTGTGTGGGAGCAGAGGTGGGGCTGGACAAGCACAGCTGCTGGTTCAAGGCCAGGCAGGTCACAAAAAGATGTTATTTATTTGGAGTGTATCTTAATTTGTTCGGTCATAACATCTCTGAGGAACGGTTGTTATCTTTGGCACACTTCTCATTTTCCTGCACTTTTATCTTGTCATATAAGTTAATGACAAGGTCACAGATAATTCACAGAGGCAGGAGTCTTCCTAATACTTGGTGAAAGTGGTAGGACTTCCAGAAGAAGTAGTCAACTAATACCACAAATATTCCTTAAACATAAATGTGAGTGACTGGTTTAAAAATATCATTTAAAATTCTAGCATCTACTCATTAAGCTGGATTCTCATCAACTTTTTAAACTGTTTTGGTATGTGGTGCTTAAGATTTAGGTTATAATTTCTATCTGTAATATGTCTTGCACAGGTTCAGCCAGGTGAGCCCAGATTATCATAACAAAACTATTAAAGCACTTTTAGTCAATAAAGCACTGGCCAATAGTGACAGCCCATGTGGTGTGGCCTGTCTGTGTCAGAGACCTCATGCAAACTGGGGTTAGGTTGTTGTGTGCAGAGTTGTGGGCAAGAGCTGTAAGGAGCCATGCTAGCATCCTCCCCACCTGCTGGGACCTCTCCATCACTTCAGAGATGTGTGTTGGCTCCAGCCCTTGCCCTTGGTCCTTGACTGAGCTATGGCACTGGTGCCTGTGCCCATGGACCTTGCTGATCCCAATCCTGACTTGACTCCCTGAGTAGATCTTGGACCTTGTCATCATGAAATTCTCCAGTGATCACCAGGCTCCTGGAAGACCTTGGCAACAGTCACCAACCTGCTCTGCTCACCTCATTCAGGTGCTGTGGGAGAGGGCCCAGGTCGGTGAGACTCCTGACTGTCCAGTCTGGCTGTCACCCCACCTCCTACCTCCCCTGCCCCTACAGACCAGACCTAGCTGTTCCTAGACACCAGCTTCAGTGCCCTGTGGAGCTGGTGGCAAGACATACCCTTGACTTCTTGATTAGACTGATGACCAGAAGAAAAGTCATCGCAGGTCATGTGCCTGGAAGTCACATCTCTAAGTCTAAACTTACAAAATAGAAACAGGGACCACTAGAGCAAAATTCACCCCCTTCTGAAACAGGTGACAAGAGGAAAGACACTGTGGAGGTGTTACCCTCTCTCCATTTAAGAGAAGACTGCCAGCCCAGATTTAAACCACTATTTTTTATATACAAGAAGTGAGGTGAGATGAATCCCATGAATCCCACCTCCAGTGCTTGAATTAGGAGTCACAGTTATTTCTTTTCCACCAGCTGTAGTTGAGGCAAGATCTGGCAGGCCTGCGTATCCTGGATCACTCATCTCACTCTTAAATTTAAACACTGTATTAGTAGCAATGCCTAAATTAGGCATTTAGAGTAGGTGGTTTAAATATGGTCCCCGATCATAATTTCATATGCTTTTAGAGTGCCTGGAAACACTTGGGCTTCTTTCCAGACTGAAACATCCAAATAGTATTGCATTATAAAGATATCATGAATGATGTATAGCTCTGTATCATAAAGTAATGCATAAAATTTTTATCTATGTTTACTTTTTCCTTGAGTTTGGTTTGAATGTCCCCAGCAAAATTGCTGATATTAACCACAGCAGTGACCAAAATACGATTGCACCATTGTCAAAAAAAAAAAAAAAAAAAAAAAAAA
>VXAA01003592.1:70524-92687 GCA_013399115.1 Anseranas semipalmata | reverse complement strand
AACAATAGTGGTGCCATCAAATGGCAGTGATAACATAGAGAAAAGAGTAGTCAGACTCTTTCAAGTGTTAATGTGGACTACCTTTTACATTGCATTTCCTAGACTAATGGGATATAGTATAAAGTGATCTGCCATCCATAATAAATGAACTGCAGCTTAAAAGTCTTTTCCATTTTGTTCAATATGCTGTACATACTTACAATTAGAAAACACATTTCTTTTAGGCAGAGCAAATATTTGCATTCTATGTTCAAAAAAAGAAATGAAAACAGCAACAACAAAACAAACAATGACAAAAAACAATAAAACAACAACAAAAGAAAAAAAAAAAAACACAAACTCAATATTATCATTAAAATTTCCACTCAAAATTGTGATTAAACTCACCAGTTGCATGCTTCTGGGTTTTGAGCTGCTATGCATATGGTAAGGTTTTGAGCTAGAATTAATTGCTAATGAAACCAATATGTTTAAAGTGCAACAAGTAATGCCATAATATGCCAATTAATTACCTTAGTTACTTTCTGTCTGCCCAGAATGCTTTTACAGGGTGTGTGGAAATAGGCCAGTTTTACTGACTAACACCTGCCATCCATGGCAGGTCGGGTACAGGAACTCCACTACTCAAAAATGCCTTGAAGTTCTGGTTTCTTTTTAAGGTTGAGAATTGGTGATTTTGGCCCTTTTCTCCCACTTTAATTTCTGGAATACTTCAAAAGGAAGAAACACCTTTTTTTTTCAGCTGTTCTTATGATAAACTTAGGAACATCTTGCTCTCCCTTGATCATACTAGTAGTAGTTCCTAAAGGCTATAACATGTTATCTACTGATTAAAAATCCTTATTCATAGACAGCAGTTCCAAACAAGTTTTCAGGTATATTTATAATTTCTAATTTATAAAATAAGGGAGTAATCATAAGGATATTATTTCTTCCATTTCTTCATTACTGTCAAGGCCTTCTGGTCATGTAGCACAGCTGTAAGAATACCCTTTATTTAGTTACTTATGCAAAGCTTTCTGCTTTGCCCTTTTTTTGTACATTCCTGTACAGTTCTGTATTTTACACTGTAGCACAGACAGGTTTGTGACTTCTTGGGAAGGAACAATTTGGCTTCCTGTACCTATCTTTCATTTGTTCCCTTAGTTTGAGCTTGGCTTTTGTATCTTTTTATTAGACTTTGCAGAGTCTCTTTACTTCAGGTTTCTGTGTAGGGGACTAGAACCTCACTCTCATGTGAATCTTCAAAATTCTTCTGTAATACAAGTAAATAGCAATCTTAACAGAGTTTCTAGTTTTTGCCAGCTGCACAGATAAGTATGATCAGAAACTAAGTGTTAATCTCTATTATGACCATGAGAACGTAGTGCATTATTATTAAGACAACAGGCTGGCCTCATATTTATTTGATATCGGGTGTTTTCATCACCTGTGGGACCTCCTGGTTGGGTGGTGATAGTCTGTCTCTTTAAACATTAAGATACCTGTGGAAAACAATAATTTTCTGTGAAAATGCAGTAAATGAAGAAATTATTAATAAACTCAAATATACATTGGTTTAATATGTGTTTCACGAAAGCCTCTTGCTTCTATCATTTTTAGATACTGTGGATGTTGTCTTTGGAAATGGTAATAAGGAACTGTAAAAAGAAATAGAGTCTAAAGTAGAGACAATGCAACAATCTTAGTCTTTTTTTTTTTTTTTTTTTTGAAATTATATGTCAGAGTACTATTAAACAAAAGCAAAACAATTCCAGAACCTGCATGTGTATGTGGAAGTAAATATAGATATAAGTATGCACATGTTTATCTCTGTGTGTGTGTGTGTGTGTGTGTGTGTGTATGTATATGCAGATAAAAACCCTCAAATTTTAAGTAAGGTTTTAACTTTAAGAGATTTTAACTCTCAGGACTTTTATGTTATTATTTCTAGACATTTCATTTATCTTCAAAAGAGTTCAGATGTCTGCCAAATGATTCAGTCTGCCAAATGAGTCACATGCACAAGTGTTCTGCTAAAGACTGCTGAGTTGTCAATTGATCACAAGTACATTGGCCGTCAGTTGCAGGGATATGGTCACAGTGAGTGGTTTGAAACCTCATTGATTTGAAAAATTCTGGTTTAAAAAGATTAAAGGTACCATTTCCAAATTACTAGTTTGGAAAATACTCATAGAAATGTCGGAGCTCGTTTCCAAACTTTTAGACTCTGGGGTGTCTAAGCCTCAGTGAAAATTAGTTGGGTATGTGCTCTTAAAGTTGATTTATCTTCCTCAGCTAGACACATGTTCCACATAGCCAAGGTATCTTTTAAAATCTTATTCATGAACTCAGTAAGTATTAGTCTTCTGGACCATGAAATATAAGACTTTTTTTACCTGACCTCTCTCTTACAACATTACTGCACTAAAGAGGTGGTTATTATGTAGGTGTTTTTTTTGCACAGCTGTCACATATTTTGACTTTACAATGAAATAAGCCTTTCAAAAAACAAATTTTTTTTTACGCCTTCAATATACTGTGTACATAGCCTTATTTATCTATCATTTTATCATTTATCATTTA
This sequence comes from Anseranas semipalmata, assembly GCA_013399115.1. Taxonomy (NCBI): domain Eukaryota; kingdom Metazoa; phylum Chordata; class Aves; order Anseriformes; family Anseranatidae; genus Anseranas; species Anseranas semipalmata. The sequence continues at coordinate 90,122 of VXAA01003592.1, read as the reverse complement.
TCATTTGCCTTGGGGTAGAATGAAGTAACTGTTACTGAGTTGGCTTGCTGACAGGAATCCGATAGGAAGCATTCTGTTACATGCAGTATATTCACACACATCTGTACAACTGTGGACAACAAGTTAGGTCTGTTGTAGTTTTAAAAATACACTCACATAGTAACTGCCATTTTTATATTTATCTTGTGTCACTAGAACCTTATTTTTATCAACTCTCATGCCTATTTTCATGATTTAATTGAAATAAATTTCATATTTTATTTCTGTAATTAATATAAACACATAGATTATATATATGTGTATATATATATTTTAAGTGAGAAATTAGCAATTTAACAATATTTTAACCATCATGGGCAGACATTCAGAGTCCTTCCACCTCTGTAAGAAACCATTTTCTGGCCTCTTTTAGGGAGAACAGTGGAATTCTGGGGGAGTAGTGTTCCTTTCTTGAGCTTGCTACACTTAGGCTGGTGTAAAGCTGTAGCAAAAACATTTGTAGTAAAACTAGTCCTAATAATACTGATTCATGTGAGATAAAGCCTTAACTTCTCAGGAGCTCTTCTAAAATTAGGGGTCAGTGATGGAGGGACATATCTCATGAAATCAGGTACACAAGATGCATAAAGAGACTCTGAACCTTTGCTTTGTGACAGACTGATCTGCTTGATGGGACTGTTACATCTCTGGAAGACTGAAAATCATGTTAAAGCATCTTTGTGTATACTGTGTTTTGTGTGATGCTTTGTTACTTTAATTTATATTGTAATACAAACTATTGTTGTAATTTATCTTACACCCATATATGATCCATTGCATCTTATTTATACATTCTGGAAATACTTACTGTTATAGAGAAATCTGGTGGAAAACGAACAAACAATCAAACAGTCTTTGTGTTTTACTTTCAAAATAGACACAGTCATGTATTAACATAATTTCAAAAAAATAAGCCTGATATTTTACACTCAGCTGCATAACGTTAGCAACTAAAATATATATTCAAGCATCCAGAAAGCTGCCTTAGCTTTTAAAAAGGACTGAAAGCTTCTGTCTTCAGGAGATTAGACTGAGTGAGTATCCTAGAGGTCAGCCCTTGTGCTTTAACAGAATAAAAAAAAAGAAATACTACCTCTAAGTACAATTTGTAAATTTGTTTTATTGTTACTTATAACCAATTCTGAGGCAGAATTAACTTAGGTCTAGTTAATTCCAATTCATTACTTAGCTCTGTGTCCAGCCTACTGTAGGTCTAACATTTGAGAAATCCCACTCTCAAAAATCATTTAAATGAAGGTGGTTTTTTTTTTTTTTTTCAAACACCTAAGATTATATAAGTAGCTTAACTATATGGTGTAAGGAAATAAGAAAGAACCGTGTGCATTAACATGATGTAAATGGAGACATTAATGTTATCACTTTAACAGCAGGAAAACTACAGTTAGACAACAGATTGCCTCCCCCATACTATTAACTTGCTTATTTTAATGTTTGCTATATTTTCGTTTCAATAAGGGATATAATACATCTATATCTCTATTTGGCATGTTCCTTCTGATAGAGGCACAGGTGTTCCTAATATTAATGTTGCTAATGTTAATTAGTCCCAGCTATTCCAGTCCTTAGCACCAGCAGTTCAAGTACTGCAGGCTCCAATAGGGTCATATAAATGTGAGAAGGGGCTCACTGCCTTAAGAGAAGTGAAATTTTCTGTACTTGCAACAGCCTGTAAGGGGATTAGGTGCCTGAAAACTGACGTTATGCATAGGAGCTCAGTATTTACTGTGGCTCTGAAAACAGGTTGCACATGGCTGTGAATAGTAATCCATGTTTATATCAAAGGATGTATAAAGGATGCATGTTTTTATCAAAAGGTTTCTATACTGTCTGAAGCAACATGTCTGTTCCATAATATTTTCAGAATGTCATTGAGATTTCTACTTTTCAGATGTAAAGCCATGAAAGATGAAAGGACCTTGGTTTAACATCCCATCTGAAGGACAGCATCTCTAGCAATGCAGAACATATCCCATTGTACTGCGCTGCAGTGTGAGCAAAAGTGCTGATGTAAAGAATTCAGGCCCATTATGCTTTTGTTCAGAGATTAGAGTGTTATAGCTGAAAAACCACAGAAATAAAAAGAAGTAAAATGGACACATCAAATAACTTTTAGTTTAAGTATGATACAAGTGCTTCTAATGCTAATTTCAAGATCTAATCTAGAGAGGTCCAGACCCTTCTTTTTTTAAATTATTTTTTATGTACACAGATAATGGGAAATAATAAAATGGTTGCAATAAAGTAGCCAAGTGAATGGTATTGCACTGAATTATTTCAGAGAGAAAGAAAGGGAAGCCACATTTAACCTAGCCCAGGCCTGAAAAATTCCCCTTGGCAAGAAGACTGTCACTCCAAGGGTGCTGCAATGCCCATTGCTGTAGCAGATGAACACATAGTCTTCCACAGATTGGTGGGAAATTGAGACACACAGAGATTAAAGTTTGTGATCACCTCAAAACGGCATCTGCTAAATTTAGGCCAGCCAGTTTACAAAGCCTAGAGCCCTATACAATGCTTCAAAATCCATCTATCCTGCTAATTGCTCTATCTGAACTGCTGTCATATTATCTCTTCCTGTGAGAAATAGCTTAGACCAGCATGTCATGAAGGGTGAGCAGCTGGATGTTTATGGGAGCTCAGAGGAGGTCACAAACATGACAATGAGTTGGCAGTGGCTCAGTTCCCACAGGACAGAAATATGAAAAGTATTTACACCTTACTGTGTTTACAGCAAGCATTAGCTACCTTTCCTTTCTGACAGCAGTTCTACAAAATCCCCACTTCTAGCACCAAGAGTGAATGATTACTCACAGGGAGTTAATAGATGGCTTTAGTTTTCCCATTGCACACCCTCAGACTTGTGGTATCATAACAAGGAACCAAACTCAAAAAAAAAAAAAAAAAAAGAAAAAAAGAAAGAGAGAGATTAAAGAAGCCGGTTTAGAAGGTCTAAGGATTTTGTAGCTGAAGAAAAATGAATAGATTGAGCACATTTTAGCTATAGTTAGCTATGAAATCTCTCCTGCCTTTTCCTGCTATACTTTTCCTTCATGCTCCTGTCACTTTCCGAGCACCAGTTCTGGCACTCAGTTAACTTCATGTGATCTCATCCAGGGAACAAAATTAGCAAAACTATTACTGAAGTTGAATAATCCATTTTTTCTGATGATTTAGTTCTTTAAAATTTTTTATGTTTTGGTTAAGACAGTGTATAAGTCAGAAGACAACACAACTATGAGCAAAGATACAGTAAAAGAACTGCTCTTTTTGGTTGTAGCTTGAGATCTGCTCATCTGTAATGTGAAAATGTTCTGTACATCTTGAGCTTGTGAATGATTTGAATTCTTCAGAGGCACTGATTTGAATTTTATTAATGCTGATTTTTGTCCCTCATTTTTCTGAATGTGCAGCGCTTCTCAATTCTTTCAAGTACAACATTAATACATTTTGCATAAACTTTATAACATTTCTGACAACTTATGAGGAATTTCCCAAATTTTATAGACATGATTTATTTATTTCAATGTCCTCTTTACCTTCATATATATATATATATAAACACACATAACATAAACTTACATACTTGCTTATATATTGTCTTTTTCATCCTGATGGTTTATTTTAAGAAACTCTTATTTCATGTTTTCATCATTATTTTGTTGAAAGGGATTTTTGGTTTTCCTTATAAGGACATATATAAGAAATAATAAAGAAGATAAATTTAAAAAGTATAAAAATATTACCTTTAAAAAAAGACAACCCTGGGTAGATTCTGACCATTACAGAGGTTTTGAAATTCTTTAGTTTTAGTGTCAAATGCAAACAGAAATATAGGAGGTATTCTAGCTACAGGATTTCTGCCATTGTGCTTTGTTTGACTAAAAGGAATTCTAATGCTGTATTTTAACTACAGAATGTACAATGTGAACTTGTGAATAAAATATTTATTTGAAATATATCTTGCTCCTCAAGCTAACTCAATAATTCATTTTTAAACAAAGTATATGTTAACAATTACCATTCTGAAATCTTGCAGGTTAGCAAAATAGTTTTAGTAGGCTTGTGACAAAGTCAGGACAGTCATTCATAAACTTGTTTATAAGCATCTGAAACCGGGGAAAATATGCAGATGAGAAAATATAATTATATCCTGTTGAAAAATGAAAGATGAGAATTGCCTCTATTTAGTCATCTATACACATCTGTAGATTAATACATACTGACATAAGCAAACTCTAAAATAGAAAATGTGATGGTTACTGTATTTGGTTCAGTTGTTGTTGTTGTTGTTTGTTTGTTTGTTTGTTTGTTTTGATATACCATAAGGTCTGCTTGTTCTTGTAAGAACTTCCAATATGAAATAACAAGATGTTCTTGAAAAATGTGTGTTTATGATTATGTGACACTGAAAAAGTGATGTAACTAAAGTAAATATCAGAATGCAGTCCTTTTGAAATCCAGTAGTAGTTGTAGTAAATATTCTCAAGAGATACTGCAGAAATAGTGAACAACAATAGTGGAACTTCTAACACAATCATTATGAAATTGATGTTGCAGTACACGTAGCACGGTAATAAAAATGGCAGTGGGAATACATATTACCCTGTGTGTTTTACTTCAATTTCATCTCTCTTTTTCTCTCTTTCTCTTTGCATGTGTATATTATACATGTATCTTTCATTTAGTGTAGCTGTTAAAATACAAGGCATGTGTAGGCATACAGTCACTCTGTATGCCTGAGTCTAAAATGGCCATATCTATATTTCACATGTAATGTCCCTCTATCAAACCTAGCTATCCAACAATGTACTGAAAGTTTTTTCCTGGGAAAATTATCAATTTTAAGTTTAGCCATTTAAAATCATAGAATCATAGAATGGTTTGGGTTGGAAGGGACCTTAAAGATCACCTAGTTCCAACCCCCCTGCCATGGGCAGGGACACCTCCCACAAGACCAGGTTGCTCAAAGCCCCATCCAACCTGGCCTTGAACACTTCCAGGGATGGGGCATCCACAGCTTCTCTGGGCAACCTCTTCCAGTGCCTCACCTCCCTCAGAGTGAAGAATTTCTTCCTAACATCTAATCTAAACTACCCCTTTCAGTTTAAAGCTATTACACCTTGTCCTGTGACTACACTCCCTGATAAAAAGCCCCTCTGTTTATATATATTATGTAAATATGGCCCTCTCTACTTATACATTATACAAATCTTATCATGTAGTAATTCTGAATGAGGAGGTGCCTTTTCTTAGATCCATAAAACTCAGAAAGCAGCAGTGAAGTTAAGTATGAAGAATGAATGTTAAATAAAACTAGGTATTATCCCTTCTCTTAATACTCATCAGACTCATTAAGGATGTTTAATGAGAAAAAAAATGGTAAGCCTTACACAATAAAATTAGCAAGGCATGTACAGGAGGGTGTAATAATATTGACCCAGGAGCCAAAAGGGATTGAACACCATAGGACATCACATTGTTATCTTACCTCTTTAAAAATTTCTGAAGAACTTTTTTTATATCCTGAGAAAAGTGGCTTTCACAATGAGGTGTGGGTCTTTTCTTTCTTTCTTTTTCTTTCTTTCTTTCTTTCTTTCTTTCTTTCTTTCTTTCTTTCTTTCTTTCTTTCTTTCTTGTTGGTGTTTGTTTGGTTGTTGTTTTAAGCAATCACATTTCACTTGGACAAATACTGGTATCAAAATTTGTACTGGTGTAACATGCATTTGGCCCCTTATAGATTTTACCTGAAGAAAGCCTCAAAGTTGAAATCAGTATATTTTAAGTGTGATCAGAGCTGTACTTTTCCTTTTCCATAAAGAGGGAATGAAAAGATTATTCTCAAGACACATAACATGTATTTAGCATCGCAGAAGTTTCCTCTTACTGTATTTCTAAAATACAGCCAGATCAGAATAGGTCATGCTTCAAATTCAACTGCCTTTCATTGTGGCCAAGATTTCATCTTATAGTTTTGGCATTCCATTAATTTAAAATGTTGAACATCTTGTGTTCCTCTACTTTCTGTATTTTGTTTTTATTAACCTTTATTGTTCTGTCTAACATATTTTTTCTCATTTTTGGAACTGTTTTTCATTAAATCAGTTTGTCTCGCCTGACATAAATCTCAGCAATCTGTAATTCTTCCAGTCAACTTTAGCACTTTTTACAAATATAGTTACAGCAGTTATTATCCAGCAGTTCTTCAGCATAGTAGCTGATTTTAATGAGAAATTCCATGTTATTGAGTTTAAGAATCTCTTAAACTTTCTCATTTAATTTTTTAAGTTAATATCACTCTGAACATTTAGTCTGATTATTTCCATAAAAGCTATCCGAAATGACACTGCAGTCAGCTCACTTCACTAGTTTTGATTGCTTCTAGAACCAAGTTTGTTACACAGCATTTTAGGTATACCCATAATGCTGCTGGGGATATGATTGGATCACATTTGGGCATAGCCAGGCTAATTTACATATAGCTTGATGGCTGCAGTGTAGATGCTGTAGCATAGGATTAGCACAAACTAATGCACAAATAAGCATTCGTGTTCCCCTCTGGGCTTGGATAGGCTGTGCTGAAAATCCATGTTACACTTTCACTCTTCTTACTATCAAATGAGTTAAATGTGAGTGAGTTTTGCTTATTGGTACTGAAAATCACACATTTTGTCAGAGGTGTTGACTTATCTTCTTCCCTTGTGTGCTCTAGATATAGTTATTCCAAGAAACAATCACTAGCACAATGAGAAATATGTAGTATGACATAGCATTTGAATAACAGATACACAAGAAGCTGGAAACATTGTTAGTGACGATTTTGTTTCAATTTCTCAATCATAATGACATTTTCCTGAGCTTTCATAAATATCTGCAGTCATATTTGTTAGCTTTGGCAAAAAGATAATAAATATAATATTTATGGAAAAAAAGATGCGTATATATTTAGATTTAAGACACAAAACTGGGAGAAAGAAGTCAACGATAAGAAGAAACAATTTTTCCCAGAAATATTTGACCTGATCATTGTGAGTGTGTTTGTTTCTTAAAATAGGTGTAATGTACTTGTATAGTTCTTTCCAGTCAGAAAAGTTATGTGGTTAGGCATGCAAGGATCTGTGTATACATAGTTATAACAAATAACCTTCATCATCCTAAGTATTTATAGCCTGTAATGCAGGACTACACTTACTCTTTCATTCTACACAGACATAGTAGAGATGATTGCCCTCTGCTAGGGATTCTTGCTTTTATTTTACAATTCTTATTCTCTTCCATTTGTTATAGAGGGACTTATAGAATCAAGATGCACTTTATTCTGAAGTCTTCTGGAATGTACTTTTGTCATCTCAGTCTCTTTTTTTTCTCTTCCATTTTCACCCTATTTTCTGTCCTTTTCCTTTCAGACTTACCTTCACAACAGCAATAACCCTAACAGACATTGCTCACTCACTAATTCCTCTGGATAGGTTGTTCTTTCCTGACCACTTATTTTACACAACCCTCCAACATCAAGATCCATTTTAAGTTCTACAATCCAGAACATACTTCCTTACCAAATTTAGCTATTTGACAGCTATCTAATTTATCTATTTGACACCTATCTACTACTAACAGCAGTATGTGCCAAAAACACTGAAGAGATTAAGTGCTGAGGTGTAATGAACCTACCTGCATAACTGACAATTGACAATTCTGTAAATTTGTGCTGTTCTGCAACACTATGGAAAAAAAATAATTTGGGCTGCGTATCCAGACAAAGAAAAGTGAGTAGCTGTTCCTTAAATAGTATCTATCAAGGAAGATGAATTATAACTGCTTAAATATCATTTCCATAGTGCATTGAAGATTTTTTTAATGGATATCCTACCAACTGTGGAAACTTTTACCCAGGAGCCACTCAGGTAGCCCATTGCTACGACACGCTGTATCAGTTTTGAGTCTAATTTTTGTCACTTTCTCTTTTTCCTTCTTTTCCCTGCATTCTGTTGTACACACCTGCATTTTTGCTGACCTACACTAATCTACCTTTCTTTTATCCAGGTATTTCAAGAACTACACTATCTTTATTCGGTATATGTGTTCTGTTGTACTTCGTGGGAAGGTTTACTTTGAGCACCATTTGCTCACCTGTAAATTGTATTCCACTTAGGGGATGAATCTCACCTTTTTACTCCCAACTCGTTCTCTCCAGTCATGGCATCTGCTTCCTCATCTGGAGGAATGGGGCAAAGAGACTCCAAGGAGGAACAGCTTATTGTGTTTCTTATCTACTTATATGTAAATCCACGCTGCTTAATTAGCATTCTTACGTCTGACTGCAGAAATACAGAATTTCTGCTCCTTGAATGGACTGATCTGGATTTGGGGTCTTCTTCTCTGCTACTTTGAGAAATTACAAACTACTTTTACTCATCCATATTCAAGTGCTAAAAATTGACGTTCTAGTGTAATTTTTATAGTCCCACATGCAAATGTGGGACTATGAAAAAAAAAAAGAGCAAAACAAGTAACTCACTTTCCTTTTTTTGCCTCCACATTGGAAGCTAAGGAGCTTTTTTTTTTTTTTTTTTTTTTTTTTTTTTTTTTAAATTTTTTTTTTTAATGTTTAAATCCTTTCTCTTTAATGCTATCTTCACAGTAAAACTCCTCTTTACTGGGGTCTTTCATGGTTGCTTTCTCAGCTTAAAGTACATAATGGTATATACACTAATTTCCATTATCATTTATAGACATTTCATAGATTTAAAATTTCAGACAATGCCAAGGCACTGGGTCCTATTCTATTTTCTTTTGTTCATGCTTCTCTATCGATTTTAAGGAGATTGGACTAAGCAATGAGGTTAAACATGAGGGACATAATGTTTTTTATCTTATCTATTGCACTAAAAATATGGAATTGCACTAATTCATGATAAGTAAATAATTCTTGAGAATTTGTCTCTCATTTGTTCCCCATAGCCCCATGTATTTTATGTTTACTCCTCTTATCAGAGAGACTGTCTATACTGTAAACAAGTAAAACACTTAGGTGATCAGGATTACTTCTGATGAATGTGTGTTGGTGAATACTATCTAACACATTATATTATTTGAACAAAACTCAAAAAATTATTTTACTTTGAGGCTATATTTCTTACCCAACTTCTAATGGCATTCCATATTTTTACTTTTCAATGCAGCAGTTGTGAATAGCTTCAAGCTTGCTATTTATTAAGAAAAAAATATAGTTTTTTAAATTGTGTTCTTCAGGGAACGGGTTCATATGTTTGGTATCTTAAAATAAATAAACAAATAAATAAACAATGTTGAGAACAAAGGGGGAAAAAAAAAACACCCAAAACCAAATTCTTCAGCTTTTGTCGGAAGATATTTTGCACCATTTTGATATATGAATTGATTTGCATACTTACATGCTTGAAGTAGTTTCTGTCTAAAGGTACAGAAAAGTTTGATAAATTAGACTTTGTAAATACAAAGAAGATATATTTTATGCAAGTGACGTTCTCAGCTGTGGCAAAACTATATGGTAACTGATAAAACAACTGTACATGTTACATTCCTTGCTGGTTCCAGTGAGCTTAAAAGAGTGAAGAGCAGCTTATAGTGTGGAAAAAGAAGATTAAAAAGTGGATGAAGATGAAACAAATAAATAGAATCAGACACCAATAATTTATGATACATTACTGGCAACAGAAATTGTTCCACGGATATTCACAGAAGCTTGTACTAGGTGCCTCAAATAAGAAATTACTTACAAGTTCCAAATCATCCCAAACTTGTTTCGAGTTTTACATAAAGATAAGTTTTTACCTACCAACTCCAGACATCTCCGGAATGCTGGCGGTGTACATGTCCTTGGTGAATTTTGGTTCATTGTCATTGATATCGTGGATTTTAATGATAAATTCAGACTCTGGCTCCACTTGTCTTCCAGTCTTTCTGTCTATAGCCTTGGCACGTAGCACATACAGGGACTTCTCTTCTCTGTCCAATTTCTTTGCAGCATGAATATCTCCTGTATTTTCATCTATAATGAACAGACTGCCAGCCCCATCTCCTGTTAATATGTATTTTAAATTTCCATCTCCTTTATCTTGGTCAGTGTGTAGCTTCAGGGAGGTAGAAAAGAAGAATTCTATAAATATATATATACTGTTATTACAGACCAAATCATTCAACATATATGACTAAGTCTGTACAATCTTGACTGCAATTGGGGTCAGCAGTGGTTATCTTCTGTTTCACTGTTGAAAAAATTATAAATCTGAGACTCGGTCATACACACACACACAAAAAAATAGCTCTAAATTTCATAAAGAGATGAGGGGATGTAGAAGATATAGGGTAGAAGATATGGAGTAGCATTCAAAATTACCACCTTAAATGACAAATATTTCTTTCAATAGTCTGTCCAGAAACTGATAGAAGTCTCCTTTTTGAATATGACAGAGGGTGTAAAACTCCCAAGTTTTTATTTGCAAAATAAAGCCTGTTTTCCCATTTATTGACTGTTGATAATGCACCTAGTTGTCTTGTAACAAGAAATGGGTCTTAAGGATTACAGCTTTTGAACTTCCCCAAATCACCTATAAATGTTCTGATTTAAGCAACTTGTGTTTCTAACACTTTTTTTTTTTCTTTTTTTGAAACATCTTACCTCAGTTAATTACTTCCTTCCTTCTAGTCCTCTCCACATGGGAGAAATAATTCTCAGGAACACTAGGAGGTAAATTTTCAAAACATTGAGTGGGGTTTAACAGCCTTTTTCCTACTACACTTCTCCATAAGAGTTCAAAACTGTGTCTCTGTGAACTTACAGGCACTGATTCATTGCCATATAATGCCATTATGAAAAAGTACTTAAAAACAACAGCCAAAGCAAGCCGTCAAAGCTGACCCGGGCAGTAGAATTTCTTATATAATGCTGTTTTCTTGAATTCTACTCCTATAATTTCATTTACAGGGACACAATTCCTTTTTATAAGAATCTGAGGTATGTTTTCCTCAGATATATGTTTACGGTCACATCTGGCCACAGCTCGGTGACCTGAGTGTTCTTCAAATATGGATAGAAAGAATCTTAACCCAACATGTCTTTGTTTTCTCTGAACAGAGCAATATGGTATATCACCCACCTAAAAAAATCATCATTCAGTATCAGTAAAGGATTTAATCTAGATTGTCACTAAAGCCAGAAAAGTTATTTTATACCACTTTTTTCCTTGTTTCTCTATTTCTGTCAGTGCTTATCTCCATGTTTCATAGCTGAGCCATTGCATCTTTCTATTACTCCACCTGTATGAAGAGCTATTGTGATGGATTTTGTTAAATTCCTTCACTTTGTTTTTCTTTCCTCTGATTTTACACTGTAGCCTGATAATATTCACCATATGTGATCTGATTATTCTTATGTTCTTCTAGAGGCAAGACTATCAGATGACTATCTAAACAATTTTAGCACTTAACTGTATTCAGTGTACATCTGTAATAAATCTCTATGAAAATTCTTAAGGATTAAATAAAATGGATTGAAAGAATTTAGTACAACATGCATACAGCACTCAAAAAAAGACCCCTCACTGGCAACTTGCCAGCTCTACAGGACATACAGAGAAAGTAAATTCAAAGACTGTATCTTGACATAGAATGTGGATCATTATGCGATCAATATACAGAGTTCATTAAAAGTATTTGATTATGATACATACTTGAATTTTCAGGAAAAAAAAGTAGATTTATTTGCATGTCAAGTACAAAATATAGTGTATTTCTTTTGGACAGATGATTTTGTCTTGTGTCACACAGAACAATTTCTGTGCACTAGGAAAAAGTGCACATTCATTCTTGCTGAGATATTTCTCACCTTGTGGCATAAACATAACTTTCACCTATTTTCTTCATACAGAATCTTCTTAAAATATGCCAAATAAGAATCAGGTGTTAGGACTGCAAAACGGCACCTGAATCAAGTTTTCTCATGAAGACAGGTCAGCTTCTTTTTGAGTCTTAAAAACATCTAAGTGCCTGCTAAGAAGTCCTATGTTGTTACGTGGTTCCTTAGCATCCTCAGTTAGTCAGTCTAGCAGCCAGAAAAAGAGCTGGGGCTGGGGACTCAGAGAGCAATCGCATGGATCAGGAGAAGGAAAATCACCCATTATTAGCTTTGGATGGAGAAGGCAGCATGAGGGAGTGGGAGGAGGGATGGGGGTAGCATTAGTGAGGTGGGGGCCTCAATGAAGCTAACATCCTTCTTAATGCTACTTAAAATTTGTTAGTTTCTAGTGCTAACATCAGTCAGACAGTTCTCAAAAGTTGAGTACACATTCTGTTTTCATCCATTTACAAAGTTACTTTCCTTGTATTTTTGAAATAATTTCTGTCTGTCTCTCTAGGCTTTTTTTCCCCCTACTCATGTATATACTGCAACACACTGTTATTGATATAAATTTCTATGACTTGTTTATTGTTATATGGATTAAACTAGACTCTGGCCCAGAGGTTTTATCTCCATAGCAGCCTACCTGACAGACTGCAAGGGAAGAGCCTTAACTGTCAGGAGCCTTGGTCTTGAATTGTCAGGACTGCTGTTCAGGGGAGGAATGTAATTTGTCCAGAAAACTGGAAGTTTCCCATTTTTAAAAATAAGTAACCATTACTGAAACAAAATATCACACAGTTCTGAACTGGCAAATGAAAGAAAAAAAAAAGCAGGCAGGGAGTGGAGTGAGATTTTGTGTTGTCTTGATTTAGAACAGAAAACAAAGTTCTACATTTAAAATGGGAATGTATTGTATGTGTAGAATTATATCAGAAATAGTAAGTACATAATATGTGTTTTATTTTTGTTAGAAATTATATATGGATTACTATTTTAATATAATCAGATTTGAAATTATAGTAATAACATAGTTCATATTTGAAGACCTGTTATATGTTTCTCCCAGGCAGCTCTGCTACCTAGAAAATCTTTCAGTGAATATAAAGTGACCTTAAAGTCAGCATTTCCCTTAATAACATTCCAAATTTTGTTATTTGAAATTTTTTATTCCTACAAACTCTTTCTAGACTTGGAGAGCTGGTCATCTGCTGAAAACAGATCCCATATACTAATAGAAGACACATGCAGATAGGTAGCAGAGATCCAGGCTGTGAATGTAAATAGTATTAGTTTACCAACCTCGTATGAACAATTCTGCTGGTAATCTAGGGTTGACAATCTCTTGCAACAGGGCAATGATGAGCATGTAGTGAGGGCACTGATCTTTTTCACTCTAACAAGTGATTTTGGAAAAAAATCACATCTGTCCACTGCCATTCCCTTATCCTGCCTCTAAGTATAAATAGATCCTGAGAGAACAGGTTAATCTCTTTTATCTGTCTTTTCAAACTACCCACAAAGATGTCAGATAGCTCAAACTGTGAAGGCTATTTTAAGCTTCCTCTTTATCTCATATTTCTACCAAATCATAAACAGAATTTTAAACATGGTACATTTGGGAATAGAATGTGATTTCCTCACAACAAAGGATTCCATATCCAACTGCCCACTTCATATTAGTAAGATCACTTCAAGTACAGTTGCAAACTACCACTTATTCCACATGTAACAATTTCTAATTTCTATGAATGTTTTGTTTTGCACTTAGCATTTGAGAAATCTTCATAAGTCTGTGATTTAAGTTTTCAACATTACAGTTTGTGAAAAAAGGGACTATTTTCATATTAGAAAGAAAGAAGAAGAAGAAGAAAAAAAAGAAAAAGAAAAAGAAAAAGAAAAAGAAAAAGAAAAAGAAAAAGAAAAAGAAGAAGAAGAAGAAGAAAAAGAAGAAGAAGAAGAAAAAGAAAGAAAAACATTATCCAGCATCTTAGAGCAATGAAATACTAGTTGTGTAAAACATAATAATTACACTATTCTCTCACCATAATAAAGTTATGTAACTATAAAATACACTTTTTAATTTATGAAATAGAGTAGCTCCAGATTGTAGCTAACTAGCTAAGATTGTAGATGTTTATGCAAAATAAGTGTAGGGAGAGATATAGTTATAAAAAGATGCTGCAATTTAATTTTGACCAGTCTATATATGTTCTTTGTGACTGATAATCTTCTGGGAATTTTTAAAATATTTTGCATTTGTAATATAAAATAAGCTTTCAGCTTTTATAATTTTAATTGCCCTACAGAAAGCCTACAGGAAATCACCTATAGAAAATCAAAAGCAAAAATATGTTCTAATGTTTACAAAGTATCATGCCTTTTATTCAGTAAAACAAAGGAAGAAGAACAGGCTAGTTTTCTAAATCCTATTTCCGGATAGAATAAATAACCTTAAATGCAAAATACTTCCTTTTATTATTTTTTATTTTATTAAACCATTTATATGTGGAAATATAAGCTAGATAAACTAGAAAAACTAGATAAACAGTGTGCATGCTTTTAATCTGAACTAATTTTTTACTGCTATGGTTTCCTTCTATATTTTCCGGAGTAAGCAACTCTGGGGAGGTCCATCCAGCAGAAAGTCATTCCTGTTGAAATATTTCCTTTTGTTGTATTACTCTACAAATTCTTTTTTCTCTGTTTGGGTTGGGGTAGCTTAGTAAGAAAATCTCTATGTAGATACAAAATGAACTTGTCAAATGTGTCCTTTCTCATATTGTAAATTGTTCGTTCTATAGTCTCTGTGAGGAGTTAATATGTCAGAGGAGAACCATGAAATACTTTGGTAAAGGAAAAAAGTAAAAATAACTATAATAAAAAACATAATATATTGGATTACTCAGTATGTAGTGACCACACTGATAACAAATATCATCTCCATTACATTCAGTATCCAACATGGAGTCATCTGAAATATTTTGGAATGAAGATGTAACTTAGAAGACACACTGCTGAGTATCTCCGTTTCTTGTTATTCTTTTGCACATATTTCTTTTTGAGTAGTTTCCTGTGTGCTTGGCTAAATACATTGTCAACACAAATTCTCCTGAGGATCATCAGAGACAAAAACATTGGTAATGGTTATGGCAGTGACAATTAGCTATTTCTGTAACAATGTATGTCTTATAAATATGGGCTTATTTATAAATGCTCTCTTAATCTTCGCTCTTTATTTGCATAGGAAAAGTATGCCTCTCAGATTACCCTGTCTATCCAGTTCTGCAAAACTGATTTTTTGTGTGGTGTGATAATCAAGATCATGACGTTCTCAAAATAAATCTTGACATAAATTTACATGGGTCCATGTTACTGTAATTTCCAATAAGTAAATGAGTAGCAAAACAACAAATTATCTTAGAGGTGTGTAGCATAATTTTATTTCCCCTAAATTAAGTACCTTGCTCCTTTGGCTTACATTTGACCTTCATGCACCACTCAATATTTATCAGCAAATTGTAGTTATAACAAAACTTTCTGCTTTCAGGAAGTATTTTGTTTGATTATACCAATCTGCAACTTCTCCCAGGCTACTGTCATTACATACAGTACAAAAGATACCGGTATGCTTTGGACAGACAAGGAATTTCATAAATGATCAAGTTCATGAATTGGTATGGAATGGCAAAAGGGAACGTACAGAGGAAAAAGGAAAAAAAAATGTCTTAGAAAAGAGGCCAACATTTAAAAGTTCTTGACTGTTTCTTGTTCATTCAATTTTAGTTTATTAAATTTTGTGTAAACTGTGTGGCTGATTTGGTTCTCATCTCTTTGTAATAGAAAATAACTCTTCTCAAGTTAGGCAGACATGTAATCAATGGAAGAGGGGTGAATCAATGGACATAGTGAACAAATTATATAGTGACATGAATGGATTTACCCCATTCAGAAAAAAAAGAAATTGCCATATTTCATTTAGATTTCATTTTATTTGCAATTTATTTCTGTAGAATTATTGTTGTAGATGAAAAAGGGAAAAAAGAGCAAGATGAGCTACTTATGACTAGCAAGATTGTTAAGAATAAATAGAGTGCAAACATTTATTTATTTAGTTGCGTAAATTCAGAAAGAAGAAAGGAATGCAGAAAGGAATGAGGGGAAAGGAAGGATAAAGACACCTCAAGGAGAGTGTAGATCCACGCTTACATTGTGTCAGGACCATACTAATGTTTACAATTTAGGTGGCTTGCACTGTCCCTCTGTAACATGGTATATAAAAAGGATTATTACCACAGATTTCTTGCCTTCACTGTCTTCATCCATGCAGTTATCTCCAGTAGAGGAATCCTGATGTTCCGCAATATCCCTATTTGGTTATTAGAAAGTGTGAAGAGTTACAACCTTACTTAAATGAAGATATGTTGGGCGATTACTGTGATCAAACTGACTCTTTTTCATATTACTATACTGGTAAATCTTGTTTTAGTGGGGGAAGAAGGCCATGTTGATTTCCACATTGCTGTGGTGAAACTACTACCAAGAATACAAGCACGCCTCTTCAAGGGTATCTCCAAGACACAGGACTACATCACAGCTAGCATTCAGGTGTACATTTGAGGAGCGCAGGGTGCAAATGCAGACTTTGTAAGTCAGAAATCTTTTTTTTTTCAGAAGTTTGATAAGCTAAGTGGATAGATAAGCAGGTGATTGATATCTGACCTAGAGGACAAGTGAATTCCTGGACACGCTCAGGCCCAAATGCCTGAAACTCCAAACTCTCTAAATTCCTGGTTGCAGGCTAGAAAGATCGAGACTCCAACTTATCTCAGCTCTTTTTATTTGCTCTCCTCAGACAAGGACAGGGAGGAATGGGAGGAATATGCAAAATTGAGTCTTTTCTTGGTGTGGGGAAGTAGTGCTGGGTCCCACAAGTTAGCTATAGCTATGGCATGTTACCTTTCTTCCTGTGTTCAATGTCAGTAACATTGCCTTGTATTTTTTGCAATATTTTGTGTATTTTGTGGTCATCCTTACTTACTACTCACTGTTTTGTATAAGTAGAAGTAAGAGGTTCTTTGACCAAAAATCCTACAAATTTTATTAGAAAATTGTAATATCCTTACAATATTTTTTAAATTCATCCTGTAGAATTGTGAAGGCATTTTTATAGCTTCTGTAAATGTGTTATGATAGTCAAAAAGCCTTAACTCCATTTCACATATTATAGTTGTGTGAAGTCATTTCAAAGGAGCTTACTCTACTGCAGTCTTTGTTACATCTTTGCACTTTCACTAATAAAGTTAAATTGTATTTAGATCTGCACAAAGTGTTGAAAATGTGTATGGTAAGTTTGTGTATGTCCATATATATATTTTAGATGTTTGAAACAGTAGCCTACTGCATGATCTTTGTTAATCTGAAACTGAGTTTTATTAAAAAGTGTGTTATTCAAAGGTGTTTCTTAAAGGAGGATGCTAACTCTGCTTGCTGTTTTGTTTTCTTCCAGCTGCTGGAGGCATCACAATAAAAATGTAAAGTGTAAATGTTGCTGGTTAGTTTGGTTTGAGGCTATCACAAGTCAGCAGGGGAAACTTGGAAGCTATAAAAGACAAAGATTTTTTTCCCCCTTGTGAAACTGAAAGCTGATCTAAGAGTTATATTGGTATTGTCTTTTCATACCAAATATATTTCTGTTTAAGGTTTTGCTGAACCATAACACAGCTGTCCGAACATATCTCTGTTTGTTTTATATTTATGTGCAATTTATGCCTCAGATGGAAACATTTTTCCCCCCAAAGCACTGTATATTCAGCCTCTTAGTTCTTGTTGCAGTTTAAGTTCTTTCCACATGCTAGTCACAACTTTGTCTTTACTACAGAGTCTTTTCCTTGAGTTTACCTTTCATAACATTGTTTTCTTTATGGCTCAAGGCAAAAGACTGATTCCATGTATAACTCTAGACTGAAAAACTTTTCCATAAAATTAACATAATGCAGCAGTATATTAACAGTTTGACAGCTAGAAAATATTGAGTTTTGGCTCAATATATCCAGACTGACTCTAGAGAATGTACAGGGAAACCACATTAGTCTGCACATGGCATAAACAATCAAGTGGCAGTGTCATCAATGGTCAGATTTAGTATGATTCTTTCAAATATTCTTAAGTCTTCCTAAATGTGAAAGCAATAACCATAAGCAATAGGAAGGGACAGGGAAGCATAAAATGTTCAGATGTATCTAAAGTGGGAACTCACACAGTGACCCTTTCATAAATTAGAGGAAAAAAAGAAAGTTTCTTTACTTGTAAGGTTCCTCAGATATCTTATATGTACAGTCTCTAGCCAAAGGTTCTGGGATGAGGGAATTAACACAGGAAACTACAGCCTCATGTGTACACTACTTTTACAAAGCCTTGTGCCTATATTCATCAGATTTCCATTAATATATGGTGATCTTATGATGTTATTTATTCTGAAGCTATGGCACAGAAAATATTGAGTTTTTCAAGGCAGGCCAGTATGTATTAAAGCACAAATTGGTTTGACCCCAAGAAACTTGACTGTAATATCACTCTAACCTTACTCCAAGTCAAGAAGGTTATGCATATGAGGTGGTAAAGAAGACAGTAGTTGAGGAAGAGGATAGATGAGTATTAAAAATTAAATAAAATAAAATTCATACCAAAAATGCAAGAAGCGTACTTGAAATAAGAGCTTGTACCATCCCAGCCAACCCAAAATCTCACATAAAATGTGCTGAGTGCTAGTGACAGGTAGGATATTAACCAGTACCCTAATTATATGATTTCAGATCTCCTTGTGAGATTTACAGCAGCTGGGATACAGCACCAACAGCAATATTCTCCTTCACTCTTCCAATATTCTCCTTCATTAGCATTTTAACTAATTAAAAACTCTAAAGACATCTTAATAACTGCCGTGGTTCTTCAGTGTGGATTGCAGTAGCAGTATCTGCATTGCCTTAATTTTCTATTCGTGTGTGTTTAATCAAAAGTTTTACGTATGTGCTAAATGGCAATGTATTTACCTGACATGAATTTGTGACATCAGCACAAACTTCTTAATTAAACAACCCAACTCTGTGTGTGATGGTAACCTAAGTGACTGTATATTAAACAAGGCAAATGACATTTACTTTTCTTATCTTCTGTTTTCCAGCATCTGGTTCTTGTGTTCAGCTGTCTATTGTTACAAATTCTCTAGAGAATGATTTTGTGAAAAACACTGCCAACACCAGCTGCAGGTGCTGATTTTAGCTTAGTGGGTAGGGGTAAATCTGGTTTTCACTTAGGAAGGGTTGAGCAGAATTCTTAGTAGCCTTTTGGTGCTGCTGATACAAGTACAATATGGGGAAATTCATTCCCTCCACCCACATCTCCTCCTCACATGTGGGGGTTGGAGTATTGGAAATCAGAGCTGCTTTCTCAAATGTCTCCTTCCCTGCATACCTTCTACATCTCCTGTGCCCTACACGCAAGGTTGTAGGCAAATCTGGAAAAGTGGTTGTGTTCTTACTTCTGCACAAAGAATTGGATTTTAGAGTACATAGAATTTGCATTTTTGTTCTTTCTTGATTCTCCAGATCAACAGCTTAGCTGCAGGATTTCAGCCTGATTAAAAAAGCCTTTTTTTTTTTTT
>VXAA01003592.1:0-70500 GCA_013399115.1 Anseranas semipalmata | reverse complement strand
TTTAGTTTGCCACAGACTGTCATTTGGCTGTTCCAGAACATGAGATACAGGTTTACAGTAAATGACTATAGTCATCAATTATGTCCACAGGTCAGAAATTATCACATCACAACTCAACATCAAGCACTGTCACTTCAATCAATCCCTGGAGCAGTTGGTAAATCCATCATTATTTCAAAGACTTCACAATAAGACAGGATATTTTTCTCATAGATTTTTCTAACCAGAAACTTCTGGATGAAATCTTTTAGTGTGTGTGATATCTTGCAGTTCCAGAGGCACAAAAAATGCATGGTACTTCCAAAAGATGTGCACAGAGACAGGCAGAAATAAAAGCTCCAGCCCTGGAAGCAGTATGAGTTTGTCAAATGGATGAATTATATTTTGCCCTCAACAGAACTAACTGATCCAAGCTCAGCTCTGCACTAATAAGCATATAAGAAATACTCTGCTAGGTGAGACCACTGGTCCATCTAGCCAAGTAATCTATCTCAGTGGTAATTGGCGATGCTGGTTTGGGAGAGCATGCAAGCCTGGCCAGTGCAATTTTTTCTTCTTTGATACCCCCAGCATCTACAATTGTTTGATTAGGGATGTTAGAGGGACATGGGGCAGGGAGAGGATGCATGCAGCTGGGGGGCATCTTTTTAGTTTGGTTTGGTTTTATGAATCTGATGTCCCTGAAGTTGCCCTAGTTGCATGAGTACTGTGCTGATTAGGTTATACTGTTTCCAGTTGTGGATCATCCACAGCTGGAGAAAACATCAATAACAAGAGTTTTTTACTATTTTTAATCACAAATTTGTGTGTGTGTGTGTGTGTGTATTCGTATATACACTTGTAGGTAGATGTCTCCGGAACAAGACTGAATGTTTTTCAGAAAGTCATACAGCATAATGCAAGAATAATAAGTAAGAGGTCAACATGTGAGGCTGTGTGATCAAAGAGTCTTTTTTGGCCTAAAATCTGTAAACAGGCTTCCAGGTTGGCAACACCAAACAAACAGAACCAGACTGTAGGCCAGCTGACTCAAAAGAAGCGGATCCAAAAATGTGCATTTTTCCTAAGCTGTTCAACTATTTGTTGTTACCAGAAATATTCAAAATATTTGAAGGTATTTACTATCCTTAAAATACATTTACTTTTACATGAATGCACTTCAGACCTGAAAGAGTGATGGCTTTGAGTTCCATGTTTATTGATTCACAATCAGTTCTCTACCAAAAAGCTTCAAATCACAATAATAATAATAATAATAATAATAATAATAAAAAGTATTATTCCTAAGTTCCTGCTCTGCAAATGGACAAGCTAAGTATTTTGTGGACACTATACACATCTCTCAAGAAGAAATCTGTTCAGCTCTTAATACTCATTTCAGAATATGATTGTTAAGTGGTGATTCTTTAAATACCTTAAATTTGTATCTGAATTTAAACTTTCAGATGAACAGTAGTGGAAGGTAGCTACAGTCCTTGCTTGACTTAAAGCATCCTTTATTAATGCTCATTTGCTGGCAAAGTTAACCAAACAACAACAACAAAAACCCGGCTGAAATTAATTTAAGGTACTATATTGTTTCTCTATTCTGCAGGCTGTATTGGAAAAGTAAACTGTCACACTCACCAAAGGGTACCCAGTGAAAGTATACTGTAGAGTTATCATCCATCTTGTGAGTTTCTCAGTCTGAGTGCAGTTCCCCTAGCCCACCCCTGCTCCAAGACACACATGCATACCAACTCTTGGTAAAATCTGAGGTGCAGATTCCCAAAGGTGGGTATATCAGGGCATAAGGTCTGAAATCGGGAGGAGGCATAATAAGAACCAAGCCTTGACTCCATATTGTGATAATGTAGCTTCCTAAGTGAAGCTACTGTTTCAGGAAGAGTAAGTTGAAAAAACAGTAGTTAGGAAAGAAATATTTAAGGTCAGTTTTTTGCCACTGATTTGTCACTGATTTAATATTTACTGAAATTTGCATTACCTACTCGTACAGTTCGTTTTAATCTTGTTTCAAAATACCATCTGTGCAAGGTCATCTCTATAACAATGTGGTGGTCAGGGTGGTCGCTGGAATAGTTACCAAAACAACTTCATTATTTTCCTGGCACGAGAGAACCTCATAAGTACAATGCCATTTAATGAGGGCCTGAGACAGGCTTTCAAGTTCAGCCTAAACCACAGGATGATTGTAACTGTCTGATTAAGCATGAAGACTGTGGCTTAGTGGAGAGCCAGAGTAAGGCTGCCTAGGGCTTCTTATGGAAAATCCACAAAAGACAAGCAGTGCATAGAGCAGCCAAAGAATGAGGCTGAAACCAAGCACAAAGCCCTGCAGACCACAGTCTGCACGACACTGCCACTTCACCAAGGGTATGTTTAATTCAGTAGCTGAATCTGCAAGCTGGAACAGATGAGATGAGATAAGTATGGAGACATTAGGCAATACAGCAGTTATTTAAGAGGGTTATTTTGGGTGTTTTTGGGGGGGTTGTGTTGGTTTTTTGTTTGTTTGTTTTGAACCTCAGAGCAAATATTAATGAAAAGAAAACCCATCGGGATGTGCATAAAAGATGAGTTAAATTAGTATTAGTTTAACAGCATGGCTAATCAAAGTGTTTACTTCTGGTTAAAACAGATAAAAATCTGAAAGTATCAATGTGAATTTTGTATTAACTTTATGGAAAAAAAAAAAGGTTTTTGAGGGGAAATGGAGTCTTCAATACTGTCTGTATCCTTTGCTGAAATACATTTTTGTTTCAGTAGTTACTCGGTACTTTTGAGAAGTGCAGAGCACACAAAATAAAAATGATAGTTTTACTAATTATCCTATGACTTCATCTGAAGTAAAATGTTGACCATTGTCTTGTTGACCATTTGGAGACAGGTTTTAAGACAGAACTTGAGATTCATAATATTCAGAACGAGAGACCAGGAGTGCTTCTTTTTCAGATGTTTTTCACTCTTGACATGTGCTGTTATTTCTGCCTTGATTTGCTCTTCAAGCCCTTCCAAAGTGCTATTTTTTTTTTCCTGTGCAATGGCTATTCAGTTCTGTGTCTGTTTTCATTGACTGGATCTACAACCTCAAAAACTGTTTCATAACTGATGCAGTTTGCTCCTCAGAAAAATAGATATTATGTCATTTCCTGCTTCACAGTAGGTGTTGATAATAAACATAAAATACTTAAAGATTTTTTGTTGAAAGGTACTTACACAAATGAAAAATATTAATAATAATCATATTAATAACAATAATGAGATGTATTTATCTTTTTCTCTTTTATCCTTGTCTAAAACATCGTACTAAGTATTTTCTTTATCTTGAAAACAATGAAATACAGATATATATATTCTCATAGCTTTTTAAAAAGCTTGAAATTATTTTAGACCATAGGGTTTTGTTGTATGTTTCTCACATTCAAGTTAAACCACATTTAGCCACCTGGAGTACAAAGAAAGTTAGGCACAGTAGCTCTTACAGAATGAAAACAGAACAGGTACTTTCTGTTTCTCTCCATTATCAGTATTTTTAAAGGGTTTAAGAATTTCTTCTGGGATAGATTCACACTTTGCCTTTCACTTCATGCCTTTCTGCATGTGATTCTAAATCTTTCATATGAAATGGGAATCAGACTGTGACCTCTTCCACTTTACAATTACTGGCCTGTACAGAGATGAATGTATTTTCATGTTCTGTGAAACTTAGAGTGACCGAAAAAACTTCAGTGATTTATTTTGCTTTCTTACATCCCCACTTCCATTTACTGCAGTGAGTATATATACAGAAATACTTATTCGTGTGCCAACTCCTTTTTATGTCAATTTTATTGTCCACACCCTTTGTTTATACCTAATTAACATCTGTTTAAAATATATAACCATGTATATTTATCTTTAGTTTTAGTCACTTGTGTTACACAGAACATACCCTCCAAGTTTTTTTGATTATTGATTTAAAGGTTCTTTAGTCTCAGCATTTCAAATTCAGATGCTGCAGTGGTAGAGAGACAAGGTAAGCAAACACTTTCTATATTTTACTTCTCATTTGTTAATTCAGTCCTATCAGTCAACTACCTGACCCAATTATATCTGAAGGTTTAATACTCTTTTACCTCTTGGTATGTGACAATGTTTATCCATCACAAAACCTTATTAAAAAGAAAAATATGCTTCCCTCCACAATCCCTGTAAGAACTATCAGAAAAGCACCGTTTTTAAAGCTCATGTCAGTACATGAGACATTTTTAACAGTTTGGTATAGTGTTAATGCTACTTAAGCTGCATAGAAGTTGTAAACCAGAACTTTCTTATAAGAATGAAATTCATTCTCAGTATGTAGAAAGTATATATATTTCTGCTCTTAACAATAAATACATAGCAATAGCTAAAAGTTCAAGTAACAAAAATGGCCACAGAAAATGTCAAAAATCAGAAATTTTAAGTTAGATAAATGCATTTTATGCCTGTTTGTGTCAAAGTATAACAATATCCCACTTAACAATTCTGTGCTTGTCATTTTTATGCATTAGGAAAAGTTAAAGCAATTGTTTATATCACAAATTCAAGCACTGAAGCACTGTTCATGATGTAGGTAGCTATTAAATATTTGGTTTTGTTTCATTCTGCCTTTTGATAGTGTACCCTCATATTTTATTTGACCCAATGCTTGGGAGTGAAAGCAGTGCCCTGCTTTCAATCAAACGACTACTTGATTCATGGCTTTTTTTCATGAAATTGCAGACCTTTTTTCTACTATTATATGGGACTACTCAGACATATACATGTTCTGAGGAAAAGCTTCATTAGGATAAATGTAATTGACACATTTTAAAAACAGAAAACATAAAGCAAAAGGTACATAAGGTAAACATGCAATCAAATTTAATTTAAATTTCTTTTCTTGCATCACAGATGATTTTTATAGCAGGGTTTGGCTAAAATTTTATTCTTGTACCTGAACCAACTCTTCCAAAGAACTCTGAGATTTTGTTAAGTTCTAAATCTTAACAGAAGGGAATTGATGTCCTTTCTCTTAAGGTTCCTTTTGTGGAAGTGGAGGATGTAGAGTAACAATTTCTCTTCATCTAAAGCTGAAACTCATTTAATAATATCAGCCTGATATTCATTTTCTCACACTACCAATTTGACAAAAATGGTATGATGGCTTCCACCTGAAATTGGCATGCTTGCCCCTGAGATGTGAAGAAAGCTAGGGAGGAATTAATAACTTCTGCAGTGTTCATGGAGGCCAGAATGCTTTCTCACTCTTTTTATTACACTCTGCTGTGTAAAAACAGAAAAGAGAAATTTCAGCTATGTTACCTGACCATAGATTGATGGAGAGAGCAGAAGGTAGCTTAGCCTGTTTGTGTTGCTACAGTGATACATACAGGAAGGATTTGACCACAGTTACTCATTTCTGCAACTGACAAGAGATCACAGATTCCTCTTCTGATTGATACCCAGCATAGTGTTAAATTGAGTGATTACGTTTGCTAGACTAACGTATTTTCAGCTTCTAGAAGCCTGAAATGTGTGATGATTCCTGCAATGGACAGGAATTGATGTATCAGACACATACAGGAAGAAAAGCCTTGCTTTTCTGACAGTCGCTTGTTGACAGCTCCTCTGTCTGTCTTCAAGGTGACTATCCATAGACCTTTCTCCAACAGACAAGATGTTGCATAATACCACCATCTGATGCAGTCAAATTGCCCTTTCTAAGTAGTCACATAATGATTTGCTCTGATGGGTTTTACACTCTTTTTATCACTAGACTGGCAGATAGCAGTAAACTACAACTTAGGCAAAACACTTCCCCTTTTCAGAATCACTCCCGTAATGTAATCCATGCAATAAATATATAGCATCATGAAAAGTATCTTGTGAAATACATTTTCCTCACCCTCCCACCTTTTTTTGCACAGTAAATGATTGCCTGATAACAGGTAATGATAGGTCTGCAGATTACCACCAGGCTTAGAGCTGCAAGGCTGGGAAATGCCAGCCTGTGAAGTTGTAATAAGAAGCTAAGGCTATTCTATGAATAACAACTGCCTATTGTGGCAGGTCCCTGTGCTACCCGGAGCTTTGAGGCAGACCTGTGTAGTAGGTCTTTTAACATAAGGAGCCTGCCAAGACCAAGAGCTTTTTAAGCTCAGAAAAAAAGTAGTTTTTATTAAAATGAAAATGGTATCTTTAATGGCCACTGAAAGTTACTACTGGACTACTAGAGACAGAAGAGAATTCAATTCTCCACATCCACAAGGAATTTTAATCTTTTTTTTTCTTTTTTCTTTTTTTTTTTTAACTTCCAGCCTTGGTTTTTGTTAGCTTGACAACACCTTCAATCCAGCAAAGTCTATAGAGGTGGAAGCTTCCACCGTGTGGGCCCCAGACCTCCCATTACTGTTCTCCTGGCCCACCCCACAAGTGCTCTGAGCACATCAGGAGATCCCCAGGGATGGATGTTGTGGTAGAGCAAAGAGCGTTGTAAAATGAAAATCCACATAGTAGCCTTTGTTGTTATGGTAGGCACCAGGTGAGTGCAATTTTTAAGGGAGAAATTTTACACGTTGGAAGGAGCATGGAGGGAGGGAGGAAGGGAAAAGGGGAATTATTATTGTTTTGTCTTTATTGTACCATCTTGTATTAGCTTTGGCTTTAAAAGTAACTGGGTAGTTTGTCAGATACCTGTGTTTATGCTAGTGTGAAGCTGTCATTTAACCTTCTTAAATTCTCAAAAAAGTTATTTAAAAAAGTTATCTTGCAAATTCTCTTTGTATCCTGGGTGTTCTCTCACAGTTGATGAAGAGAGGAGAGGAGAGGAGAGGAGAGGAGAGGAGATTGGGGATTTCCTCATTTTTTATGTCTTTGAGTTTATTCTTGATTTAGTTTTTCTTTTAATAAGCAGTTTAGCTGATTTAGCATTTGAGCTTGGAAAACACACCAAATCCTTGAAAACAGAACAGATAGGGACCTAAAGAGGTAATCCATGGCATCCTCCTGCCTCCAGGCAGGATCAGTGTGGAGCTTCTGGCATGTTTGTTTAGTCTGTTCTGAAAACCTCCAGTATAGAGATACTCCTGTCTCATTGGCTGATCTTTACCCAGTATTTCACTGTATTAACTGTATTTACCATCAAAAACACTTTCCTGATGTTGAATGTAAATCAACTTCATGACAACATGAACCCAATTTCTTGACCTGAACATGACAAGAACATGAAATTATTTTTTTTTCAGCAGTCTTTTATGTGTTCAAAGAAATGGAGACGAGATCTCCTGACAGCTGCTCTATCTGTGCCAAACAACGCCAACTCACTTATGTTATTCATGTATTTAAAGTCTTTGATCATTCCATTTGTTTTCAGAAATGATTCTTTATTTTGTGAAATATAATGCCCCAATTTGATTTAAAAATTCTAGTTTAGGCCTACCAGTGCAATGTAACATTGCAGATAATTCATATTTCAACTGTTTATGCTTGGATTGTGCATTATGTGATTACGTCTCTTCAAATATTTTTGAAACTTCAATTAAAAATGTATTTAGATTGTTAGAAATGAGCAGCTGTCATTTCTCCAGAAGAAAACAGTCCTATTGTTTTTGGAAAATATATCATTTGTCTTTCATCACTTTCTTCCTTGCCCCTCCAGCCTTCTTTTTAAAAGAAGCAATCAGGTTTATTGAAAAGTTTGTTTTAAGTATTTTTTGACAAAAATAAATTTTGCTTACACCACTTTTTCAATAAAGTTTACATTGGAAACCTCTAAAAATGTAGTTATTTTTAAATGAGTAAAGCTATGACTCTACATTTTTATTTGTAGTTAAGTTATGCATGTATCTGGAGACAGGGATGTCTGTGGTTTTTGGTTGTTTGGTTGTTTGGTTGGTTGGTTTTGTTTTTAATGTTTTTGTCTTGGTTTTCCTGTTTCCATTTTACTTTTTTTTTTTTTTTTTTTTTTTTTTTGTGGTTTTTGTTCTCTGANTTTTTTTTTTTTTTGAGGATTCAGCTGCCTAGAGACATGGCTGCTTAAATCTAGATCCAATGTTTGTTGAAAACGTGTTCTAACTGAAGAGTGAAATATAAGAGGAGATAAGATAATATCAATGTCATTTTTATTTTGATGTTTATTTTGGAATTAAAATTATTTTCCATTTCTTAGCTTTATTTTAAATATTGCTCAGACTCTTTTTCTTGTTTTGTTGTTTATTTTTCTGCCCCCATGGCTTTTTTTCCTTCCTGTTTTGTTACATTTTTATTTCTTCAGTATTTATTCGCAGATCAGGAAAAAAATGGGATCTGAGAGAGGAAAGTGAATCCACAAGGAAAAGACCCTATTAATTTTTTTTCTTTTTATTTAATATCAAAGTAGTGATTTTTATTTTACTTTAAAATCAGAGATCCTAAGTATATTATTAGATGTTCTTCAAAGGTCTGTTTTAAACGATGGCTTTGGGTTTGTTGTTGACCACATCTGTTGCAAAGAAGCTGACTTTATGTCAACACAAAGAGGACCACCAGAGGGTGGCATTTGTTTTAGATAAACAGATATCAACAGCTGAATGGATCAGCTGGTGTTATAAACGTTTCTCCCCGAGTTCATTAAAAGAGTGTGAATATGTCCCTGAGTTAGCCAGACCAGCATGGGGGTGTGAATATATGGTTCAGTCCAACACAGAGTATAAAAACTAAACAAACTGACCAACCAGAAAAAGAGTTTTGAAGAGAGCAATGGGCTTGAGCTGGCTTCAGCACACGTATTCCTTTCCAAGAGACTGGGCACGCCAGTATCATGATGGTAAACATCCCTGGAGACTGATAGTGGGAATCACATTTGTACTGTGATCCAGCTGTATATTGCAATCACTATATTGTGCTTGTATAGTGATTTCAGTATACTGCTGTATCACATTTCTAAATCAAAATCCTATGTAACATCAAATATCTTCCAATAAATCTGATTTTGATATTTAACATCGCACCTTCTGCATGGAATATCTGAAAGAACCTGGCCAGAGAGTATTGGCCAGAGACACTTACAGGGTTATAGCACATGCTAGATGGAGCATTTTAAGAATGTTCATGATGAAGTCTTCCCTCATTTGAATTATGTTTCTGAATTATTATATGTCAGCAATATATGACTAATTCTGTTGTTTTCTTTGAAACTTTGAAAAACTGCTAAAACTGAACTTTGAAACTGCTAAATCAAAGGATGGCAAAGAAACATGCTGGTTTTAGCATCATTTAGGTGCTGTACTGAATACAACATTTTTTCAAAAGAGACTGTTAGAATACATCTATAATGAACTGGAGGACACACTTGAAACACTGAAAGGATGGTGCACCTGTATGTCTTCTCATCTAAGAATACATGATTTATCAGACTGATTCTGTTGAAGGAAAATAACAAATACTGTGAAAAAATCTTTATGGATTTATTGCACAAGTTGATTAAAGGTACAAATGAAAATGCAATTTTTCTGATACTTTAAGGGCAACATTAATATGAAATTCAATATGTAGAGAAAACAATATTTATGCATTAAATCGAAAAATATTTTTGAGGCAGATGAGAACATTATACTTCAGGATGAGGAAACTAAGGTTACTGTGGAGTTTGGTGCTACAGTGTTGTCAAGAGCCAGCTCAGTGGGTCACCCTTGCAGGCCACAAGCTCCTCCCTCCCAAACTTCCCAGGGCAGAGGTTGAGCATGGCCAAGGCCTTGGCAACATGGTTGAGAGGACATGGATGAACTGGATAAGACTGTTGAAGTAAGGGCTTCATTGATCCCATTTTCTGACTATCCAAATCCATTAAATAAGAAACAAACAAACAAACAAAAAATCAATAAAAAAAACAACAGAATAATGGGACAATTGAGCAAACTGTTGTTTTAAATTCTGGTGAGTGTGGTAACTCAGCAAGGCTTCCTGCATTGTTACATGAAGTTCTTTTTGTCTTGTCTCTCACTTTTCCTGTAAGTCAGGCAACCCCACTTGTAGATGTCTGAATAGTTGTAAGAGCAGATTGCAAGAAATAAATGGTTGCATTTGAATATATGTTGAAACCCACCATCCAAAAACCACCCTCTGTATATTTTTCTTTATACTTTTTAATAAGACACACAGGCAGATGTCATGAATAAAGGTCACTGGTGAACTGAAGGTAGAACTGAGATTTTTCATCAGTTTGCATCCAATTTAAATGGTGCTTATGACATGCACAACCCAGTTCATTTATTTTCATGAAAGTTATTAAACTGGAGGTTATTCATGGAGCAGTTAATTTTGAGCAGCGTGAGTGCTTTTTGATTTGTATTTCCTCCCTTAGTATGAAAAATTCTGTTTCTTGCAGGTGGTGTACAAAAATGTTATTTGTTATTGTTTGTTTGTTTTTAAATTCTAGGCTATGACAGATATTTGAGGTGTTTTATATTGTACAGTTTATCATTGATCTAACATACATTGCATGAACTTCACACATTGTTTGCCTATCAACTGCCTTTGATTAGCAAAGTGCCTGTCTGATATAGGAAAAGACTAGCTTTTATATAAAAATGTAATTGACAGACTTAATAAAAGGAAGAAAAATCTTACCTCTTGAAATCATTTACATGTATTGTTGCAAACTCTAAAGAATTGTGTTTTCCAAAATGGTTGATGATTTTGATTAGGCCTGTTTCTTCCTACCTAGGGATATTTCATAAGGACTGCGGTTAAAGAGGTGGAATATTGGGCATTTTGCACAACTGATGCACATTCAGTGGGTATCAGGTAAGTTACTTAGGAATAGGGGCTAATGAATTCAGCATCAGCTTTGGAAAATAAAGCTAATTTTCCCTGAAGGGCTATCTGGTTTGAGCATTTTATTAGCTTTTTCTTTAATTAATGAACTTTATCCCCATCAACACTCTAATATTCCTAAATTTAGTGTCCTTTATTCTAAGTTTTCTCCTAGATATGTTTGTTTAGGAAGTGAGCAAATTTTGATAGACTTTTCTGTCACAGATGGTCAGTATTCTAGGTTCCATTCCTTAGGTTCTGTGTGGGACTTCAGCTTGTACTTTTTTGCCTCTTTAAAGTTAGTAGCAGCTGAAAAATTGGATCGATGACCCCCCCCCCAGTGAAATAAAAGAATAGCACAT
This sequence comes from Anseranas semipalmata, assembly GCA_013399115.1. Classification (NCBI taxonomy): domain Eukaryota; kingdom Metazoa; phylum Chordata; class Aves; order Anseriformes; family Anseranatidae; genus Anseranas; species Anseranas semipalmata. The sequence continues at coordinate 59,344 of VXAA01003592.1, read as the reverse complement.
TACAGGTTTTTTTTTCTCAGACCCTTCAATCTTCATAAAATAATGTCAACTACTCCTTTTTTGTTTAAAAATAAACTTCTCTCAGACAGTTAACTCTGAATGTTATATTGTAACACACTTTTTTTTTCCTTTTTGTGAATTCTTAGTAGGCAGAATGAGTTTTATAGTTCCCCTCACTACATCCAGTGAAAATTCCACATGTTGATGATCCCACTAAGATATTCAACATTCACACTAGGCAACGGGCATCTTGAAATGACATAATTTTTATGTTTTAGTAAAAAAATTTCTTGAACAAATTTTTAATCAAGACTGTGATACTGCTTACCCTACCTCTCTCTGTTAATTTAAAACAAAGAGAAATGGAAAGATGTCATAAACAGTTTTTGCATTGTTACAAGTATGAGTAACAGGACCTATGAAATTTATAGCCTTCCTAAGCATTTATTTTTTTATGCAAGGAAGCATTCTCCAGGACAGATGTATCCTCTGAGTTGGGAGAAGGAAAGAAAGACATGTGATGGGTATATGGTAGGTTCTCTGGATTTAACTTACCTTCCATCACATTCACAAGGTAATTGTTCTGCATATATGCTTTGTCTCTGAAAATTGGTTGATGATTTAAGTTTGTTCTTTGAGTAATTTGCTTACTACAGTTGTTCTAGCCATCAAGCCTTTTGTCAGCTGTTGAATGCTAACTTCCTTTGCTCACCAAGCAATATTTTCTATTCCTGCTAAGTGCATTGGATGCACTTATTGGTCTCCATTTTATGTCACCTATAACCATTATCACTGCCTTTGTCCAAAAGCTGTCTAGTAATAATCGGGAACATAAGCTCTGTTCTATCTGTTCAGAGTCCATTAACACCATCTTACCCACTTTAACAGCCTGGGAGCCAGGCTCCAGCTTTGTGTGGAGCTGGGTTTGTCACCTATCTTCTTAGTACACCCAACTTCTTTTTTAGTTACTTGTCACAGGGCGAAGCCTACCCGCAAGCACCACTCAGCTAAATGAGACCATGATTTCACCTGCCAGCTCTAACTGCTTGGACTACTCTGGTATGTGCAGGAAAGAGGAAAGTTGGAAAAAAAAAAAAAAAAAAAAAGCAGCGGAGGTGATGGAGCTGTTAACTTTCCACTCTTGGAACACATTTGGGAAGGAGACCAGAGAGTGACAGTAAACCTGGTAACAGCTGCTATTTGGCCTTAAATGTAGGCAAAGATCATCCTGGGCCTACTTGGCTGGTGAGGCCATTGGCTGCAGACAACCTAATTTTAAAAAGCAGTACTTAAAACTTAACCCCTCAGATGTGCAGGAGGGACTCCCTCCCTCCAGCAACCTCTGACACCAAGTCACGGCAGAGCCCAAGGTAGAAGTGCCCGCATAGAGGCCAGATGGCCATCAGGACTTGGACAGTGAAGTGGTTGGAGAGAGTGTCCATTTCCCCTGGCTCTCTGGTGCTGGTCAAAACTGGGCTGGGGGGCTGAGCAGTGGGAGTGAGAGGTGTGCGGATGTCACAGAATAGCTCCATCCCATGTACCCACGCTGCTTAGTAAACAAATTGTATAATAATATGTCATACTGAGGTATGCATTATCCCAGCCCACTGCCAATAACAGAACAAACATAATAAAATAAAGCATCAGCAAAGTAACCTCACTAACAAAAGACAAACAATGACTTAATAGAGTAAAATTGTCTGAAAATCAAACATGGAGGGAAAACTAATCTATTATTACCATACCTATGACCCCTTAGAATTTCTTAAATTTTCTTAATTCACTTAATTTTATTTCTAGTAGAGCATTTATTATTCTATCCCAGTAATCTATCTGTCTGTGTATACCATATTAAAGAGGGACTGGATAAGAATTCTTGCTACTAGATAGTCCCCATGGGTGGGAATAAAAGTGCTTTTTCTTCACACTTTTTTTTGCTAATTAGCATCACTTTGAGCAGAAGAATACTAAACCTGAGATTTAAGTCTTTCTCACAGATCATATTCTCCAGAAAAGTTTTGTTTTTTATAAAAAACAAATTCCTTAGTTGCTTGTTCTAGCAGCTCTCTTTTGGAGCTGCTGTGTAAGCCACATGTACTATGGATAATTTGAACTAACTCAAATGGAATTACTGTGCCACTGAGGACAGAGCCACGATCATTTTGTCATGTCATGAACTGTAATAAAGTTAATGCGACCATATGGAGTGCATCACTTCAGTCCAATGCCATCTCTCTGGAACACAGGGTAGTATTTGTGGTGATTTCCATCTGTTTAGACAATCATTAATGCTGCCCCCTCACTCAGTGCCTCTGTACAAGATTTTGCAGAGAAATGTGAAAAAACTTAATGTGTTCTCTGAATTGTAAGAAATGTATCATCTCGGATCCAAATGCTGTATGGACATTTGTTTTCCCTCTTGGACTCAGCTCTATGCTAACAAGGTCCAATGGCTTTTAGTTAGATTGCAACAAGTGTGGGGTAAACTTGCACCTGTTACAAAATACCATGTAGACATTCTCAGCAATTAATTTTCCTTGTGTGAAACAGAGATGCTGATGACAGTCTTAATGTAAGCTTAATTTATTTGAGATTTAGAATGGCATAGATGGTCTGGAGTCCATTCATCTATAACAGTGTGACTGAAACTGCAATCAACTCTTATGTTTGCTACATACTTGTCCTCTATGACAAGCTTTCTATTTTAACAAAAAATATTTCTGTGAGTCTAGGTAGAACTTCTATGGAGATCTATATTATTGTGCACCTTATTGTATGTTTTCTTTTCAAGTTTACTCAAATTTTGTTTAGAAATCTCTGTATGCAATTAGCTCACTCTTTATTGAAGATCCCTTCACTTACAACAAACATTCCCATTCTATACACTAATAAATAAATCTAGCAATAGGATTGTTTGATCTCATTTTATTTCTGCTACTGCAAGTCAGAATTAATTTCTCTGAAAACCGAATTGCATGGGTGTAGTGTTGGTATAAATGACTTCAGAATCAAGTTCATAGTTATCATAGTTGGCTTATCTGGCATTTCTCTCTTAATAAAGCATGCTTTCTAGATGAACATTCCTTCCATGACCAGAGATATTAACAAATGTTCAAAAACAGTTTGCAGTCTTTTAATTAAAAGTGCCTTAATCTGTTTGGTAGTTAGGCACCAGAAAATGTGACAGCTACTTGACAATACTTGTTAGTGACAACACTGTGGATGAATGTCAGAAGTTGGAATGAACATTTATTAACTTAATATTTTAAGATAAACATTTCCTTAATTTGCAATTCATTCTGGGTGGTTCCAGTGTGTATTCTAGGTATCTACCAAAATTGTACTAGAACACAAGGCAGATCTGTTAATGATGAGACACCACAGAGATGTGGAAATCCTTGAGTTGTGTGTTATCAGAAAAAGTAGGACTCTGGAGAGCTGGTATTCGGAAGTGCTGTTGTTGGCAATAGCTGATGTAGACAGGTCACAAAGAATGGAAAGTCTTTCAAGCCGTTAAGTAAAGATCCCAGTTAGTTTATTGGAGAAATGATGAAAAACGTTTTTTTTTTTCTTCTCAAACACTTTATCCATGCTTAGAATTGTGCACAGGCAGCAATTTTATTGTTGATAAATAGAATTTTATATTTCACTTGAGGAAACATACAATCCCAGTATACTGGCAAATGCCACAAGGTAGATGAATGAAGGTATAACTTCTCTATTCCCTTATCTAATATTTATGTTTAACAGTTGAAAACTGGAAATGATTCAGTGTTAAAACTAGCATGGGCATATGTAATAAGAAATTGTAACATTTCAGTCTGAACAGTTTCCTATTTTATTCACTAAACTACTCCATTCCTCCCATAAATTTGAAAAATCAAGGAAGCCTCAGGTGTTCCATGACGTGTTTTTCTTTGACTTAAATGAGAAACTGGGACCATTGCAGCATAAAAAGCAAAACTACTGTGGAGAGGGAGGGAAAATACCAAGGTTGTCAGATGCATCACCTCTAAAGAATCCTTTAAACACAAGACTTACCTTGCCCACGTATTGAGTATCTGGACCTGTGTACTCCTCCAGCAAGAAAAATTGATTCCACATCCAACCACGTTTGGTGCGGTGCAGTGTTTTTCCATCCTTCTCTGACAATTCTGTCATCCTTTCACTGTGTGAGTGCTTGTTAGTCCTTTTTTGTGATGACATCATATGAATAGCATGAAGCATACAGCTCCAAAGCAAAACTGTCAAGAAGGAGTAAGTCCTCATCATTTACAGAGATGCTGTTAGACTCCACTTCTCTAGTAATTCACCAGAACAAAATTTTCAAAAGTTGTATTCCTTGTGTAAATAGGACCTAGGGGATGGAGAAAAGTACTTAAGTAGATTGTAATAATCTTGTTTTCTACAGCCTTAGGGAAACAAGTAAACCAATAGCCTAGTGATCATGACAATGACCCATACAAATTACATAAAACTATATGAATAAAGACCAATTGTATGTTTGAACCTTTCTCGAGACAATTACATGCAAGAATTAGAGAGTTTAAAGCCAAGACCTTTAATGTCTCCTTCAAAATTTTCTATTTCACCTTCTCGCATTGTATATAGATGTTAATTTAAGACACAATTTGAGTAAAATACTTCTTGATCAGAAATCTTTAGCTACTAGCTGCATCCTGAGATAATGAAACAGCTCAGGTAGTAAGAAACCTTCCATGCTAATCTCTGCCAGCTCAGTCTGATGTCATCTTCTTTTGCTGTCTCTTCAGAGGTTCCTGCAAAAATGTATTTTCTGTTACTTCATGATTAGTAAGACTCCTTCCTCCCTTTTGCTAGTTCCCAAATGTCCAGAGAACTCATTTCAGTTTTTGCACAAAGGAGATCATGATAGAAGATGAAATTTAAAATATTATTGATGCCTTCCAGAGATTCATTGTACAAGAAAGAAAAAGTACTAGTTAGATAAGTTTCTTTTCATAGGAGTACTGTTGGTTTACAAAATTCTGCTTTTGGTACAGAATTCTGCATTTGAAATGTATTTTATTTTTTCCTCTCTGGAATGAATGAGAAATTTCATGACATAGATTATTATTATTATTATTATTATTATTATTATTATTTCTGAAACTGACACTGATGTTTTCTGTAGAAGTTCATAAATAATATTTAACCAAAACCACAGGTTTTATTTTATTTTATTTTATTGTATTGTATTGTATTGTATTGTATTGTATTGTATTGTATTTGGAAAACCTATACTCTTGATTTGGCAGTGCAAGTGAGATGCCTGATGTCTCAGTCTCTTCCATAACCCGGGTTACCTGTCAAGCCTGCTTTTGTCTTAGGATATCATTAGCTGAGCTGTCACTGTGTATTACAGAAAACCTAGGAAAACAGTTCAGCAGCAAAAGTATAGCTTACTTTGGGAATCTGGTCCACAAAAAGTGATAGAGGCAAGAAAATATAACACCAGGAAATTTTAGCATACCAAAATTCTGAATTTTTAAAAAAAAACATACATCTCTGTCCTGCTTTCTCCCACAACCCAACTTTACCAGAAGCTACTTCTACTTTTTTTTTGGGGGGGGGGGCGTGGAGGGGGGGGAGTGTGTCTTTTTCTGTATAAAAAGGTGGAAAATTATGGAAATATGATGTTATTTGTGAAAATTATTGTTTAGTTGAAAACAAAAATTGTTTCATGGAAAACATTTACGGAATTGTACTCTAAATGTCTGAATGATTACATAGATAGAATTGTGCACTTGTGTGGAGTTCTCCTTAAAATTATGGTATTCTGTATGGTATCAGGATCTTAACTAGCAATCCTAAAGAAGGATCAAAGTCTTAGCACTTTAGCAACTTCAAACAGAGTTTTATCTGAGCAAGAAGTGAGCGCTTGGAATATTTATCGCTTTCTAACATCGTGTTCAAAAATGAAAAAAATACAATTTAATAGGTGTCAAATTTATGCATAAGATCATGGATATAACGCAGGAAAACTTATTTTCTTTTATTTTATTTTAATTGTGGAATCAAAGCACAAAGTAAATTAACTCTATTTGCATAAAATCATGCATGTACATAGATCTTGACATACATTAGTGGATCTGTTTTCTTTGAATTCTGTAGGTATTCTAAAAATCTTGTTTTCTCCCTTGTAATGCTCAATATATTCCTGTTGTGTACACAGGGCCAAAGGGGAACCCTCTTGTGGCTAATTTAATGCCAGTAATTTTTGACACTGTTCAACGTTAAACATGTCATATAGCATTGCCTTGTGTTTCAAGCCTACTGGATAAAGATCAAAAGAGATTTATATAAAACAAAATAAAATAAAATAAAATAAAATAAAATAAAATAAAATAAACCACCACAACAACAACAAGTCCAATCTTTCATCCTGATTTTATATGCCTGAATTTGATCATTCTAATTTCCTGTATAATAAAGTATAAACTGAAGTAGCTTTTACCACTGAATAAAACTATTTATCAATATAGCACATAAAACATGGTAATCTGGATCTTCAAATCCAGCCCATTGTCCAATCAGAGGTAAATTTCAGGGCCTCTTCAGACTTTGTAAATACCTGTTTGAGATACCATAGAATGGAAACAGCAACAGGAGCTACTGTTGAAAATACTGTACTCAAAAGGCAGATCTTCCAGTTCGTACAATGACTCTAAAGTCTCCTGTCTTCTCCTGAGAAATCTTGTTTGATGTGTCCTCACAGTGCTTGCTCTTTTAGGGCTGCAATATATTGTTTCTTGGACTGTAGTTCAAGAATTCATCTTGTATACATTCTGAAGTATAAAATGTGCAAATAGTCATAGTGATAAAATTTTGAATTTGATTGCTTTTGCTTTATATATGATTGATGTGTTGCAACTTGACTAAATTTTATGGTTTTATGTGCTTAAAGTCACTACTGATTAATTTCTCTAATTTCTTGGAATTTATTAGCTCTTCTGCATAGAAAAAAAAAGTATCTATGACAACTACATGTATATGGCAAAATTTTAATACATAGTCAATCTATGAAACTACTGAAAACCCAAAAATATGTATTTTACAAAACTGGTAACTCTTGGAAGACTACTGTGAAAAAATAAGTTATCAATAAATATCAAACAGTTTTAATTTTCTCTACCAAAATCATTATTTAAAAACTTAGAAAAATCTAACACTCAGATGATTTAGTTCAGTTTATTTTCATTCTTTTTTTGAAACAGTACTGGGGGAAGGATAGGGAACATCAGTATATTTTCATGTGGTCATTTGGGGGTGTGTGATTTCATGTTTGGTTTTGTGATGATTTCAAATGCAAATAAAATTGAAAATTTCAAATGTTTCAATTTTGCTATTTCAAAATTAAACATTTTTAATCTCCCCAAATTCTCCTCTTTCCTTTCTGTCAAAAACCTATTTGCTATACTCATTCAAGTGGGTCGGGAGTTGTGTTCAGAAGACTCAGCACATGTATTTTAATGTTGAAACAAAGGATTCTGGTGTTGTCTGGAAAAGTAAGACCAGCTGTCCAAGGGACCACAATGTGCTGTGCACAGATGCTTTGAGCCTGCTATAAGGAATTATTTCTTTGCAAATACCAATCTTTTAACAGAATTTTTTGATGGAAATAATATAGGTTCCCTTATTTTGTCCCAGCCCCGGCAGAACTTAATCTGACGTTGTTCAAAATGTGTGGTTTTCTGTGTAGTGCTGCCCTCTACTGATTGCCTTGCTAATTAGCAGAAGTACTTAACTACTACTTCATGTCAAGGACAAAAGTCTGTTTTTGGAATGACAAAAAAAAAAAAAAAATTGATATATTTCATTATTTCCTGCTTTTGATTTTTACAGTAGTAGGATGTTCTAGCTGTAAAGAGAGATTTATTAGGCTGGATGGGTCTGGATCTGCTAAACATTATGGCAAAAAATGTATTTGATTTCTTCTAAGGGGAACAAAGATGTTAGGTCTGAAACTAGACAGCAGAATTTTAATGATTTTTGTTCTCAGTAACTGATTAAAATTACATATGCAATATCTCTTGCTTCACTTCTGCTTCCACTATTTACACAGTACAACAGTCAATTTATTGTTCTCGTTAAACAATGGAAAACAGTTTTCTTCCTAGGTGCATTGGAAACTTCTTTAAGACGGGCTATTCCTATATTAAACATTTTAATGACCCAGATTTTGGAGAACCTTCCTTCTTTTCGCCCTTTGCAAATCAGAGAATCTGAGTGGATTTGATTTTTACATTTTGAGGGTTCCATGGTGGCTGCCTAGAATCGTTACAGTCTCTCCTTGCTGTAAGGACTCTGATATCAGAATCCTACAAGAGTTCCAGGTAAATGAATTATGTCTGTATGAAAGACATGATTCTCCTGAGCACATTAGCAACTGAAAAAAAAAAAAAAAAGTATCTTTTTAAAGTCCTTTTGAAAGTAAAATATTCTGTTTAGATTCTTCAGGTGTAGTGTGAAATAAGCCCTGCTGGGATCAATAGCAGGGATTTGTTAGCAATGATGCCAATTTAAATGTTTCTATAGCAATTGCCATGGCAATGTTTTTAATTAGTGCAGCACAGTCACTCACAAGCATGACATGAAGAAATGCTAACCTTCAGCAACTTGATAATGTAACCCACATTAGTTTGTTTCATTTGTTAATAGTGAAGTAAAATTCTGTTTTTAAAGACAGAGGCTGCAGTACTCATTTATATCTAAAAATAGCAGAGTTGACTGCAGCAGCAGTATTTCATATTGCTCTCACCAGTCTTTAAATAGAAAGGATGCAACTGATGTTCACGATGATCCTTACAGTCTGTAAAACTAAAATATGTATTTAAACTTGATACAGCAAGTGTAAATCTCCTGTAGCCTGCATGCATGGGAGGGGTTTCATTGACTTTGGCAGTGTTTCTTCTGCAAACAAAATATCTGAATATAGCTTTAATCTACTCAGCTGGAATACTAGGAGCAATGAAGCCGTATATAACTGAAAAACTATAAACTGCACTATAAACTGCACGTGGCCACCAATAATATCAAGACTTAGCTAAAGGCTAGATCTGTACCACTTATGTTCACTTCTATTGTTCCCCTGACTAATTAAAGATAGCCCAGATACGTGTATGCATGCCCTCCCTCCAACTGCAGTGCTCAAATATTCTTTGACACCCATCTACAAGAAGGACCGGAAGGAGGACCTGGGAAACTATAGGCTTGTCAGTCTGACTTCGGTGCCAGGGAAGCTCATGGAGCAGATTATCTTGAGTGTAATCACGCGGCACTTGCAGGGCAACCAGGCGATCAGGCCCAGTCAGCATGGGTTTATGAAAGGCAGGTCCTGCTTGCCAAACCTCATCTCCTGCGATGAGGTGACGCGTTCAGTAGATGAGGGAAAGGCTGTGGATGTGGTCTACCTTGACTTCAGTAAGGCTTTCGACACCGTTTCCCACAGCATTCTCCTGAAGATACTGGCTGCTCATGGCTTGGACTGGCGTACGCTTTGTTGGGTTAGAAACTGGCTGGGTGGCCGGGCCCAAAGAGTCGTGGTGAATGGAGTTAAATCCAGTTGAAGGCCGATCACGAGTGGTGTCCCCCAATGCTCAGTATTAGGGCCAGTTCTCTTCAATATCTTTATCAATGATCTGGTAAGTTTGCAGATGACACCAAGTTAGGCAGGGGTGTTGATCTGCTCGAGGGTAGGAAGGCTATGCAGAGGGATGTGGATAGGCTGGACCAATGGGCTGAGGCCAAGTGTATGACGTTNTTGTCCCCCTGTACTCAGCTCTGGTGAGGCCGCACCTTGAATACTGTGTTCACTTTTGGGCCCCTCACTACATCGAGGTGCTGGAGCGTGTCCAAAGGGCAACGAGGATGGTGAAGGGTCCAGAGAACATGTTTTATGCGGAGCAGCTGAGGGAGCTGGGGCTGTTTAGCCTGGAGAAGAGGAGGCTCAGGGGAGACTTTATCACTCTTTACAATTACCTTAACAGAGGCTATAGTGAGGTAGAGATCAGTCTGTTCTCTCAAGCACCAAGTGAAAAGACCAGAGGAAATGGGCTTAAGTTGCACCAGGGGAGATTTAGGTTGGGTATTAGGAAAAACTTCTTCACTGAAAGGGTTGTGAATTATTGGAACAGGCTGCCCAGGGTTGAGTCACCATCCCTGGAGGTATTCAAAAGACGCATAGACGTGGTGCTTAGGGACATGGTTTACTGACAGACTTGGTAGTGCTAGGTTAAAGGCTGGACTTGATGATCTTAGAGGTCTTTTCCAACCTAAATCTATGATTCTATGATTCTATGATCCTATGATTTGAGTGCAGTGATCCTACAGACATGCATATAGACTGTGGATGCATCATTGATAGCTGACTTTCAAAAAGCAAGCTCTATTTGTGTTCATCTTCCTAATTTTTCCTTTCCTGTTTCCTCTTGCCTCTTCATAGGTAAAGATGGGATTGGGGGCAAAATTGGAAGGATGAAAGAAAACATCCAATGTGCATCTTGACTATGACCTCCTGGTACTGAACCTGGCAGAATCAAGAAAACTGTTTTCATTTATTTCTCTGAGAACTGAAGTATCTTATGAGGGCTCCCAAACACGTAACAGACAGATCCTCAACTGATGAACACCCATTCTTTAAGTACTCAGATCCCATGTGGATGCAGAAATGAGGGCTATACTAAAAAAAAAAAAAAAAAAGGGAAGAAGAAAAAAAAGAAAAAAATCCTCACTCAGCAGCTCCCGCTGCAAACCTTTTGGAGCAGAGTTCCAGAACCACTTTTTGCCCATTGTGTTGTTCAGCCGTTCAGCTGTATACATGATGGAGACAAGCTCAGCTGAAAATTTTGCAAGGAAACAACTGAAGATAGTTCTTTATGCCTGGGGCACCAGTGCGGGTTCCCTTAGCTACATGAATCAAGGAGTTACATGTATATAAATAAAGTTTTAGGGAATGTGAACTAATAGCAATTTATGTTGGAACGGCTATTGAATTAACGTCTTTAGGCAAATGAGTCTATGGTTTATGGGTGCATTATAAGAAACATTTATCTTCCTGTGATAAAGAGAGATAGTATTTATTTTAAAATTTTGCCAGCCTCTTGGGCATGTACATTGGAGACTCTGGTCTAAATTCAACCTGGGCTTGAGCCACCCTCTCTACAGCTCTCACAGCAAGTAATGCCAGTCCCACAAGTGGGTGGATCTGGCAGGAGAACATGTTGATTCGTGCCTGGACAATCCCCACTGGCAAAGGTTCATGCAGAGACGCAGCTGTGAGTTAAAGCAACTCTCCCTGGGCGGTGAAAATACCATCTGCCCTTCTCTGGAGCAAGTCCCTTCTGAGGTGCAAATGAAACAGTTTCTGGCCTATTTCTCCCCACCCATCCTCCTGTCAGTTAGTGAACGAAGCCTGCAGCACTACTGACCCATCCTGTATGAGGGTCTCTTACTTCTGAGCAATGGTATTCAATCAGGCTGAAAAGAGACTTTAGAAATATCTACTCCTGAGGCAGCAGCTCACTGGATTACAAAAGCAAAATGTGTATTTTCACATTAAAAAAAAAAAAGACCCTTTTTCTCCAGTAATGATCCTTTTTACAGGATCTGCTTTTCATCAACATGAGGGGAACTAAGAAATATAACACTTGTAAACCCTTTATGCTAGGCCTTTTGAAGATCTTCCTTTGATCTGTAGTATCGATTTTTCTCCACAGGGAACACATTTCACTCTTATCATATAATGAAGCGGCATTATATGTTTTTATACCACACCTTATTTACAAATGCAACGTATTCATGGTTTTAAAAGAGTAGCCTTCAGAGACAGGAGGAAAAATAAATACTGTCATCAAAGCAAAATTCTTATCTTTGCTTCCCTTTTGGAATCGTCCATTTATTCGACACAAGTCCTGTCATTCATAAACCAGTTGTCTGCACTTTGATATTGACATCCTGCACCATTTAATGCATTTTTTTCCACAAGCAGCATAACCTTCTATCTGCCAGACACAAAACAAAGCAGTATGTGGAGGTGTAGGCCCCTATTTTCCAGACGCATTGATTCTAATCAGTCTCCCTGCATGAAGCAGATGAGATTCACCTATGGCAGCACTGTTAATGATGGGATGTACTTACCAGTTCTCCAGATAACTGGGACTACATGCTTTTGCCAAATGCCTCGTTCTTGATGCTTATTACGCAGCAGTCTACTCTACTCCAGTCACACAGTTAGGTCCTAATGAAGCGGTCTGAGATTCCATGTCAGGTGCCTCCTACCTCTGCATATCTCCTCAGCATAGCATGTAGCAGGATAAGAGCTTGCTACATTTTCTGAATCTACGGCTTGTATAATGGCCCAAGAGGCTGTAACAAGCCAGAATTTCTTGGAATAAAGACATCTTCAAGATAGCATTTCCCGGATTTTTTTTTTAAACACTAAACTCTCCAATCCTCCTTTTTTGGCTCATGTATATTTGAGTTGTTAGAAACCTTGTTCCTATACAGAAGGATAGTGAAAACCAGATGTAATTACTTCTTGCAAGGGAATACATATTCACTTCTCTGAACTGGAAAAACTAAGTTGCTGGCCAATTAAAGGTAGTTAGCAGATTTGGACTGGTAATTGCAGGCTGTTGTTGTTTCTTCCTTCCTGAACAAACTGAGCAGCTGCTGAATGTTGTCATTTATCAGAGCTCAACCCCCTTTATGCCCTTCTGCTATCTCCAAGGGGAGCATGAAATCAAGAAAAATATCATCCTCATAACTGAGCAGGCCTCTTGCAATCACAGGAATTTGTGCACAGAAATAATGCATAGGTTTAACACCACTTTTGCCATTTGTTATATTAATTAATCTGAAAGGAATCTAACACAGCTGAGGCTTCAGCCTGGATTTCCATAACAAATACCCTGCAGTACCTACAAGTGTAATTCTACCACTTAGAAAAGTAATAGAGATCTCAGAAATGTTAAATATGATGTCTTTCCTTTTTCTTTTTCTAGGTCTGAAAATCGCATTCTTAAAAAAAAAAAAAAAAACTCCCTTCCAAAAAAAAAAAAAAGCAGCAAAACTCTTTTCACTTGCATCTCATTTGACTTTATTAATGAAAGACAATTGTAAAACATGAGCAAATTGTCAGCAAGTGTAATAAAGAAAAAAGTATTATTTATTCTCTTAGCATCCTGATAGTCCAAGATCTTTTCTTCAACAACCATGGTAAACATCCATGGTTGTATAAAAGCATGGAAAAGCATATAATGATTTTTCTCTTTGTGTTTTCCTAGTCTCTAAACATTAGGTATTCAGTAACCTCCAATAGATTCTCTTTGTCATAGTTTTCTCCACCTCTGCTTTGAAACCACCTAAGCTTCTAGGAGCCACAACATCCTGCAGCAAGGAGGCTCACAGTTTAACAGTCTGTTGTGAGAAGAACTAACTCCTTATCATACCTGACAGTTTCCTGTCATTGGAAGCCACAGTAAATAATCATTTGCTCCTCTCTCTCTTTGCCACTGATGAGTGTACTGACATCAAATTCTTCTTCAGTTTTCTCTTTTCAAAGATGAACAGTTCTGGGACTTCTGGCTTAATCATTCCTTATTTGGAAGCCATGCCATACTTTTGACTGCACCTGTAGCCCTCCTCTGAATCTCTTCCAATTTTATGGTTCATCCTTTGAGGTGGGAGAGTACCATTTGTTGCAGTGTTCAATCTGCAGGAGCTTCATGTATATATAGACAATCACTTAACCACATTACTTAGTTTCATCATGACTCATAAAATTGTTTGCTTCTTTTGATTTCTGCAGAGCTCTGGATTAATGTTATATTATATTAATATCTGTTGTTACATTCAGGTATTATTCCCAGATGGCAATAGTCAGACACTGTTATTTTAAGAGTAAAATCTGGGTTTTACTGTTTGTGTGGCTTTACGTAATTTTGTAATTTCATCATAAATTCATCATCCGTCATTTTGGTGTCCAGTCACTGCATTGCATAGGCTACAATTTTACTAGCAAAATACTATAGTTATTAAACCATTGTAAGGTAGAGACTGGCATGGCAAGGCTGGAATGTCTATTTTGTTCATGTCATCTATGAGAAATCAGGCTTGGTCCTCAAACACAACTAGGAATTTTCTGGGAGACTGTCAGTTTGTACAGGTTAAAGTGGTGTTAGGGACTGTGATAATAGTGAAATGGTATGGACAATTACACTATAAAAGACAATTTCCTTGCCATGTGAATTGTGTAAGTATAGTCATAACTATAAGATCCTTTTGCAAGCCTTTGCAAAGGTCATTCAGCTTTGTTATGCTGAATGTCACTTGCAAAGTTTTTCACCTTGATATTCAAACCTCTTTTCAGTTTATTTATATGTTCAACAGTGCTGGCCCCACTACAGATCCCTGTGTAACACTGCAACAGACCTTATTTCAGCGTGAAAATCCATAATTTACTTCCTCCTGCTGATTCCTGTCATTTAATCAATTACTGATTCACTTCCAGCTCATGGCTGCTTAAGAGCCTTTGGTGAGTGACCCTGTCAAAAGCCTTCTAGAAGAACAACTAGATCATATCAAAGAAGTCATTGTTGTCCATAAGCCTGATAACTCTTTCAGAGAACTCCAATGGTCTGTGAAGCCAGACTTCCCTTTCCAAAAACTATACTGACTTTTCAGCACTATGTCATGTATCCACCAATTATATTCTTTAAATGTGTTACTAATAATCACCCTGATATGGGCATCCGTCTTTGTCCCTAGTAGAACTGAAACTGTTTTTTAAAAGTTGGCATTACATTTGACACCTTGAAACCCTTAAGTATCAAACAAGATGAGGTACAAGGTTACAGAAAATAAATATTTCAGCAGTTTCAACATGGAGATCTTTCAAGATTCCTGATGGTAGCCATGAAGTTTCTGCCATTTACTACTGTTTGAAATCCCACTGTACTGAAATTAGATCTTCTGATGAGTCCCTAATTAAATAAACAAACAAGCAAACAAACAAACGAACAAAAAGAAGTAAAAGCAATTTGATATTTAATTCTTAAGACTTTATAGCCCTTTTTGTTTTCTCCTGAAGATTGCAAACTGTGAAAAATGAACCACTGAACAGTGGGTAGTCATAAGCATGGAACCTGTGATAAAGTTTTTCAGGGAACTTCCCAAACACTCGTTTTGCAGTTTTTAATTATAGCAGTTTTTTAAAATATTGTCTGAGGAAATGGTAGAAAGGGCATCCCACAGATACATGGCAGTGGATGCTGGGTGTCTATTTTGTTATTGTAGTTGAGCCCCATTCTGCTATTTGTTTCCTAAGGGTCTGTGCACTTTCCAAAGAGACAGAGGTCTAGATGTGGTCAGTCAAGCTCATTCTGGTGCTTGAGAGTCCTACAGAGAAGACTTGACAGCCCACCAAGAACTCTGATCAGTAACTCAGATTTTGGCTTCCATTCTCAATTTCATATTGATATCTACATTACTTCAAGTTTTAAAGCCCTTTGTGAGAAAGAAGAACTCTAAAAAATTAATCTATTGGCCCTTCCTTTCCCTTTCCCTTTCCCTTTCCCTTTCCCTTTCCCTTTCCCTTTCCCTTTCCCTTTCCCTTTCCCTTTCCCTTTTTCCTCTTCTCTTTTTTTTTTTTTTTTTTCTGTCAAGCTTGTTGCTAGTCTTGTTAATTTTCCCTCTAGGAAATGTTTCTAAAAGACTACTTTTCATACCAAAATAGAGCATTTTTTTCAGAGTTACAAGACTTTCTATAGTATTTATTGAATTTTATCTCTTCAAATTTGTACCACTAGTGCAGTGTTTATATGGTTTATTGTTGCTATTGTGATAGGCAATTTCAAAAGACTACAGATCCATCTGGAACTAAGTCTAAAGATGGAGAAATAGGTCACCTGTATATGCATTTAATCATGTAACTGTGCTCTAATCAGACTACAGTTGTTATTGCTGTTACCAACTGTTTTACTATTTGGTTCCTTTGTTTCTGGCAGCTAGAGACAGTTTAGCCAGAGACTAGTTTAGCCAGCTAGTTTATACCAGCTAGCTTTCAAACTACGTGATATGTTTCCTTTGGTAAATCCTGAACCATACTTGAGAGTTAAACAGTCTGTATCTTATTATGAAATACCAGAACTTGCAGATTTTCATGTGATTTATTTGAATTAATTCAAAACACATATTATAGATAGCATTCTAGATATTTCAGATAGCAATCTAGAATTACTCCCTACAACTTTCTGTCCTTTTCATTGAAACTCAGTACAATACAGAAGATATAACTTCATGAAACCATGTATATTATTTCAGTTTCAGAGAGGGAAAAAAAAAAAAAAAGTTGAAATATGTCTGAAAACTGTTGATATAGCAAAGAATTTGCAAAGCATAGGGTGATGTTATCTGTTCTAGTACAGATGCTTTGCCTCAAATGACAGGGTATAATCAATCTTTAAATCTTCTTTCTCTCATAAACTTAAATACCCATGACTTTCTCTGTTCCTTCTCACATTTCTAAAATACAAGTGAAGAGAATATATGAGGGACCTTAGCTGTGTTTGGGTCCCTTACTGTTAAGACAATTCTGGCTTCATAGAAAACAAATTAATGCAAGCACATATTAGGAAAAAGGGAAGTGCATAGGTGACCTTCAGGGATGTATATGTCAGGCCTTTTTTTTTTTTTTCTTTATCTACAGGTAGATACAATAAAAACAAAGTTATGCAGCCTACAAATGAATTTCGTCCCATTCTTTTTACCTTTGTGACTCTGCAATCATTGTTACAGCAGCAAATTTTAATGTCACTTTGGAGTAGTATGGCTGTTGGTGGACAGTAGCAGTTAATGAAATATTTTCATTGTTACTCTCAATAAAGAAAGCTAAATTGCCCTTTTTTCATAGGGTGTTCTTTATGGAAAGGAATGTACCTTTATCTAAATCTGGTTAATACAGAGTTGATTTTATAATAAACAGTAACTGCTACTAATATATAGAATGAATAATAATGATCCTGCATAGTCAAATGCAATTGTCCTATTGGTTAACACAGCTCTTTCGTCAAGTTAATTCTGGATACCATGAGGGTAAAATATGCTGCAATGGTATAATTAAGATGGGTATCATAATGTAAAAATTTGAAATTACTTGATATAAATCCAATTAATTGTTTAATTGTGATGTGTACATCCTAATGAATGTTGAGGAATGACTAATTTTAGTAATAGAGAGAGCTAAACAAAACCTGTAGAATAATTCATTGATATATACCTGCCTCAATATCCATATTTTATATAAGGGTAGTAAGAAAGCAATAGGAAGGAATATGAGTGAAATAATGTCTGTCTTCTGGCTGACACAGATGAAGTCATTGAATAATGCTATTGAATTTTTCATGAACACTTTTTGCCAAAAATTCTATTTCTAGTTGACTCAGTGCAGCATACATGGAGACATGGAGAAAATTGAATCAGTTGTACAATGTGGAGTTATGCCCAGATATTAATGTAGAAGAGTAGCACCAGTGCTTTGAAAAGTAAAATCCACATTCAGAATGAAATATAATTATGCTTACAAAACCAACATTGCTAGATTACTAGTCTTACAGTAGGAAAAATTCTTAAATCATGAGAGTTTAGGCTCTGTCAGGATTTATTATGTTGCATTGATTGATACCTTTTAACAGTTTTAGTCTTTCCCCTCTAATAAATCACCTCTTATTTTACAGGAGTTTTTTTTCTTCTTCTGAAATTATTACATGTCTTTTAATTCTTCAGAGATATGTTCCAAAATTTCCTGAAGCCAATGCATATAATTCAGTGGACTTTCAACTAGGTCATGGTATTGTTGAAAATTTTAAAAAAATCAATGATAGTTTATTTTATTTTTCACTCACAGTTCCTAATGAAGTAATAATAATATTTGAACAAATTTTGTTCCTTTTGTTCACTTGTCTGGAGAGTAAGGCAGCTGAAGTGCTTTCCCAGCAATCTTTTGTTTATTGTTCTCCCTCATTTTGTATTTTGCACCACTAAAATAAGGAGCAATCCATGACAGAATTTTATGTTTCAATTTTATAGGTACTTGATGGACTAATATTTAACATACTTCAAAAATATTTAAGTTACAGTTTTTCCTACGTGGGAAATGCATGTCTATTTTTACAGAATGTACAGATTCTGTATCTGCAATACAATTGTATTTTACAAGAAATTTATAAAAACTTGTTTTATTGGCTGCTTTTATCACTGTTAAGTGGGTTCGGGGGGGGGGGGGGGNCATAATTTTAAAGAAATTAAAAAAAAAGGGTTTTTTTTTTTTTTTTTTTTTTGCTGTTAGGACATGATGCGTTTTCTTATTACTAAATACTAGATATGTGCTATCCAAAAGAGGGAGCCATAGCATTATACTATATCTTTCCACTTTATGAGATGATAAAACTGCTTACATTCTTTTATTCCGTATTTTTAATTGGATTTACAGATGATGCTAGCTCTGAGGTTTCTGTTATTGTTGCTGTTTTAAAATGAATAAGCAATATAGTTCAGGACTAGGTAATGCATCCTAATAATCTTATTTGAGCTGATTGAAAAGGTTATACTAAAGTCAAATATGCTTAAACAAGAGAAAAACATCTTGTCATAAAGTTGAGTTATGTCTCTTGTTCTTGATTCCACCAGATGCTTATATGCCAATTTAGAGAAAAGAGTTTAATCTCTCTGTACTCATTTCCCACCTTATAAAATGGGGAAAAATACCTAAAACTAACAAAGAATAGAGTTTGATGTAAGTACTTGCAAAATACACTTTAATTCTTTGTCTTTCCAGTAAATGAGTAAATGATCAACATAAAATATCAGTCTTAGGAACTGATGAAGCACCTACTTTTATGAAATCTTTGTTTGGAGGAAGACTACTTGTAAAGGCATGACATGCTTTGGAAAGCATGGACTAGATTGCCTGCATACCTAAAAAACCAGTGGATGAGGATGTATCTGAAGGAGTGGAATAGAAAAGCACATAGAGTAATAAATAACACATGCCTTACTTTTGTAAATTCTTTAGAGTGTTCTCTTTGCCTCTTCCCCATAGTTCTGTGTACTGCATGTGGACTCTAGCACACCGCTAGCACATAAACCTATGCAAGAAGGACCTTCCTGGTATTTTGGCAACAATGATCACTGATAGTAGATTAACCCCCTTCTAATATTTTTGAACAAAGTTATAGGTTTGATTTGCCTGTTGTTTTACAAAAAATTCTCATGCTGGTTTGGCTTTGACCATATCTCATCATTAGGCAGCAATTTAAATGACAGAAGGTAATGTTAATGTTGGTATGATAGGTCTATTTGGTAAATGAGAAAAGAAAGGGCAAGCTAAAACCCTAAAGATGCAAGTCCAAATACAAATACTGTGGTTAAAGCCACTTATGTTCAAATATGTGTTCACAATGAGGGTGGTGAGGCGCAGGAACAGGTTGCCCAGGAAGGTTGTGGATGCCCCATCCCTGGAGTGTTCAAGGCCAGGGCTTTGAGCAACCTGGTCAGGTGTCCGTGGCAGGGCAGTTGGATATTTAAGGTCCCTTCCAACCCAAACTATTCTATGATTCTACAACTCTATGATTCTGTATATGAAGCTATATACGCAGCTTATGTGCATATATATGTTGCAACTTGTATGATTTTTTTAAATTTCTTCTGCTATTTTTCTTTCTTACTCCTAAGTAATATTAGGAGTAAGAAATATCTTAGCCTGCATACGGGATGCAATATAAACTATGATTATTTTCTATTTTCAGTGAAATGAATGTTGATTAAATAAGAAAAGGTAAAGGTGAGTGTACCTAGGAAGAGAGGAAAGAGGACAAGAGAGAGGATAGAAACACTTGAGAATAAAAAGCTGCAGGAAAGCAGAAGTGTTCTTCAGCTGAGAAGTGTTTAGAGTTAAATGTGAACATCCCATTCATAGCATATATTTGCTAGATAAAGTTTGGCTGCCCTCTAGAATCACTATTTTCTGTTACTCAGCTCAAGAAATATAGATCTGATTTTTTTCAGACCTGATGAATACCAGCAGGTTCAAGTATTAAACTTATGAGATTTATAAATGCTTGTCAACTCTGAAAACTGTATATTTTTCCCTGGGTCTACTGTTTTGTTTATTTTGAGGTCCACTTGCCTTTTTCATCCCTAGGTTTTTCCTCACTGGAGACATATGTAATTTTAGTACTTTCTTTATGTGCTTTAAAAACCTCTGCTACTTTTTGTGGAACTTCAAATACACGAGTCTGGGAATAAGTATTATTCACCAAAATCAGAATTTACCATAGTGGTGTCTGAAGCCACTTAATTGTTTCTACTGTAATATACTACATAGATAAGTTTTAGGAAAACTCATATATTATTGGTACTATGATAAATTTTAAGAGTGGTTCCAGGGCAAAGTAGAGAAGGACTGCAGATTTTTTAGAAAAACAATTAACTAAATAAAGCATGACAGAATAAACATTCCACCTTTTTCCCTCTTAGCCCTTAAAATAGTTTAACCGCACAATGCATCCAGGCAGTTTCTTATTCACTCTGGAATTCTTTAGAGAGTTGTTGCTTATTTCCTTTACCACGAAAGGTCAATTCATCCTGTGGTGTGCCATGTTGGAACATCTTGTGACTTGCCCTCCCAATAATTTTTTTCCAGCAAAATATTTGAACTCAAAACTTGAAAAAAGATAGGCTTTTTGTAGCTGTTTATGTTCACCAAATTATTATTTGCTAAGTGTTGTTCTCCTTTCATAATTTACTCATATTACAAGTATTTTTCAAAATTCCCTGTAAAGGAGAAATTCTTTAGTTGGCATATTTTCAAATTTATTTTCTTCAATTTTAGTATCAACCTTTCATGAGCGTCTATTATATAGCCTCACAATATGTAAACAGCTTCCCACTTCACTTCTATTGTGACATGCTATGCTTTAGTAGTTAATACGAAACAAAAACAGTTTGATTTATTCTTTAAATTACTGAAGGTTTGGTTATCTAATAGAAAATGAAATACTTTTTATTTAAATTTACAAATTGAACTCCCCTCCCCCTTGAGTTATAATGAAAGTTTGCAATTTCCACAGAAGATAATTTCATTAAATTAAAAGTTGTTATCAGCTGCCATTAAGTCATCATAAAAAAAATAAATAAATGATGAACTGGAGGTTTAACCTATTTCTTGACCTTTAGCTTTCCTTTCTGGTCTTGATGAATAAATAATAAAATGCACTTATTAGCACCAGCTTGTGAGTGTTGAAGTTATAACAATCGATACATTGAAAATATAATATACGTAAAACTTTCCTCATTTGGATGTGAGCCCCTTGAATGTAAATAAAAATACAAGTGCTTACCCCAGCCATTTTTTTTATTTTCTGTTTTCCCTATTGGCATTTGAAAATATGTTCACTTTTTTTCCATTTATGTTCACTGAAGTTCTTTTATGTGGTATCAAGCTTACTTTGAATATTCCATTGCCACGTCAAAAACTTTTGTAATACTTTCAATTTATTGTTTTGTTTTAATCACGTAAGTCTTCTGCTATACAGTGAATTACTATTCATACTTAATTATTGTTTGTTTTAAAGGCAGGTTATATCTGCACCTATACTAAACAAAGTGAACAAAGTGGTCTTCATAAGAATTTATTTAGTTACTTAGTAGTTGGAATTCCCAATTTCTGATGATTTCTCTATGACACATACTGTTATAATTTTGTTTTTTCTTTCTGGAAACCAATGTATTCCAGATTTTTCTGATGTGTTTATTTCATAAGCATCTTTATTTTGGTATACATTTAAAGCTTTATTTCCATTCTTCTTCCCTCCATCACTTGCATAGGACATTCTTTCANTTTTTTTTTTTTTCTCTTTCTTGAATGCACTATATTTACTCAAGTGTGCTTAATAATTTTTTTATTGTTAATATTTTTTTGCTCTTCTAGTCTTCACAGGAAATTTCTGACCTTCATTCCAAGTCAGTAAAAAGATTCTGCTGATCTCTGTGGCATTTCTATATTTTTCCATCATTTTTGTCTGGCTTTAGCCACTTAGAGTCTCTGTCTTTTAACGAAATTTTCTTTAATGATGTATAGATTTTAAAGTCTTCTGAAGCAATAGCTTCAGTAACAGGTTTGTATATCTGTCTTTTTTTTTTTTTTAAACTAAACACTTGTTAGCCCTGTGTATAATTTTAAAATCTGTTTTGTATTTTTTTTTATTTTTTTTTTTTTTTTTGTGCTCAGGTAGAACTGTTTATTTTATCTAATAAAATCATTGATTACTTTTATAACAAATATTTTCACAATCTTGTATTATTCCATTTTATGCCATACTGAAATTATATTTCAGTCTTGTTTTGAAGGTTGAACAAGGTGTAATTTACCTTTCTCTCCCAGCGTGTGTAGAAAGAAGCACTATCTGGATTTTCCTCTAACTTTATACTCTGATGTATCAGAAATCAGTACTTGGTGGCATTTTGCAATACAGTTTCCTCTGACATTTACATTGCAAAGAGCATGGAGTTATTCTGCTCATTTGTTTGAGTACTGATGACTTAAATCCTGGAGATAATGCATTTTTTAAAAATAATTGTCCAAGTCAGATTTTTTTTTACATATCTTATGTACATTGTACATGTACTTTGTCATATGTGTCTATGCACATTGTATCCACATGCACATTATGCACATTAACATGGATTCAGTAAACATACCACCTGCAGAGGAAGGGTGTGAAGGGGCTGGAAAGAAAAAACTGTTATCACTTAACATTATTCCAGCTTACAGAATGGTTGACCATTTTACCCCTAGCTCAGTTGCTATAGCCCAGCTTGCAGGCTCTGGTATGGATCAGGCATTTCAGGTGTTCCTGCATACACTGGTGCTCAGCCATGTGGCAAATTCTGCCTTTTCTGTCCCTCTGCAGCTGTCAGGTCCTCTGCTCTGCTCATTAATGACCATGACACTGTTTCCTCCTTTTATAAAGACTGGATCTAAATGTTACTCATGTCCATGGGAATACTCATCTAGACTGTGCTGAGCTTTCCATCAGGACTATGTGCACTTCTGTTGTTTACATGGAGCTTACACTTAACAGCTTTCACAAAACACTTTGAAATGCTTTGTTGTAATTGCTCACTGATAATTGGCAATTTCTGAGGGGCACCACATGAATACCAATTTGCTTGGTCTCTAATACGACTTTGACCTTCTTCCAGTTCAGTCACAGTAAGATGGAACTGTATCATTATGAAAACAATGGAGTAACATTACTTATTTATATGTATAATTTTCTCAATTCCTAGTATTTCTTCTTCAAGATTTAATTTCAATATTTGATTCTGCACCCAATGAGAAAACCTGTTTTTTGAGTTAGAAGAGTACCTTTTTTTTTACTAGGCAATAAGCTATGATTATTTACTCTCATGTTGTACCAGTAATTTAACAGGACTTCAAATTCAATATGAAAATTAGTTTATTCTTATCTCAGCTGAAGTCAAAACTTAAACTTATGCAATGCAAAATTATATCTATGCAAGTTTCTGAACTTAATATCTTCACATGAAAACTAGAACATTTAAAACTTCTCACCTCTAATACTGAGCTATCTATGCCTTCCTGTCTATTCTCCTGTCCTTCAGATTTATTAGTGTTATCAAAATCACAACCTAGTCTGAATTCTTCATTCTCAAGTCCTTCCACAACCATTTGTTTGTCTCTAGCATTTGAAGTATATAAACACAAGGTTACTTAGGCCATGTGCCTTTTTTATAAACCTCAAATCTGTTGAAAATGCAGTAGGCAAATTTTGTTCTAAGTTGTTTCCTTTTTAGTTACTATGGTTTACAGGCCCTATAACCATTTTCCATCAGGAAAGTGGGATTCTTTATGACAAATGTGAACCTGCTTCTAGTAGACAATTTTTTTTACATTCATTTCTATGGGTTTCTGCAGAGAGATCCTGCAGAGTAACAGGGTAAAAAACACTGACTTAAAACATTGTTTTTCCATTCAGCTGTTTAATGTTGTGTTGTTTTGTGAGAACTGGGCTCAGTGTCTCTAATTTACAAATGATAAATTGACTCTCATTTAAAGAACGGGCAATATTTTCCATTTTGGAAGAATGTAGAAATATTATTAACATTTCTGTTAGTGCATAACTATAATTTTTGCCAGGCAATCACTATCAGTGGACATAAATGTGATAGAAAAGTGTTACATGCAGATGGGCTGATCACTGACTGCCCTACTAGGATGACAAGGTATGCATGTGGGTGGTGATGTGGGTGCATGAACTTAGGCCAGGTTGGATCTTAAGTTTTAGCCCCTTTCCTGGCCTTTCTTGGAGGTCTCTTAAGGATGGAGTACAGACATCAGTGATTCTTGAGACCTTCTGAATCTTTCGTTGTTTGAATATCAATAATAAATGTGATGGTGACAAGGGCTTTTTGGACAAGGGCTTAGTGTGATTTGGAATGAGAGGAAAGGTCTTTCCCTCCTCTTGCTAACCCAGCTTGGTCTCCAGAGCAAAAAGAGCAGACTTCTCCACTGACACATCACCACCCTCTTTTTCCTCACTTCCCCCAGAATGGAGCACCTTTTAGAAGTCCCTGCCCCATCCACTGTCCATCCCTTTCTTCAAACGTCCAAGTCTCTTTGACCACACAAAAATAGTCCACCAGCCCAAATCACAGCAAGGGTACAGCAAAGCCAGGTGCTACAGAAGGCAGTGAGTCCAGGCCCTAGAGAGGGGTACAGAGTATGAGAAAAGATAAGCACTGGAAATGTTATAATACTGCTGTAATTCTAGCAGATAATAATTGTGGTAATTAGCATCATGCAGATTAAGGTTCTGCTGGGATCTTGAGGTACTCCTGCTCACTAGTAGAAGAAATCATAATGCACCTAACTCTCACTAGTAAGTCTACTTCAACTTTTTAATTACCCTTATTTGTCTCTGTAAATATATACATATATACACATAAGTAAAGCATATGTACATTCTTGCATCTAAATACTGAGTATTTTTACACTGGTTATGTTTGAATTTCTTTCACATGTAATTTCATAGAACTGCAAAAAATAAATCAAATGAACACTGACAAATACTTCTTATTAAATTCTGAGTGAGATAAACTCCAAGTTTTAACCCCTATTCCTAACTTTAATGAATATGGCTGGCAAAGTATTAAGATTTATCAATTCTCAGACACAACAGTTTAGCATATCATATGGTAACATTCTATTTCTTGCAGAAAAAAAAAAAAAAAATGTAATCCATGCTGCCTCCAAAGATGAACACCACTATATTTACAGGGCAAATAACTCTTCCTCATCTCTTGACTGGGATAGGTACTGTTTGTCACCCACTCCTGAGAAAACAATTGCTTGTGGAGCAATTGTTGGAGGTGGTAGATACATACTACGACAATCTTTTTTTGTTTAAAGCTTAACATGGACAGTTTTCTATTTTATCAATAGGATAAGAAATACTGGATGCTATTTCACTTAGTGTGCCTCAGAATTAACCACTGTAGACTACATGGAATGGTAAGAGAGCATGCCTATATATTCCTTGTTCCCTTCAGATACCCAGCAGTGGGCACTGGAGTGGAAACTTCTGTTTAAAAAGATCATCACTTGACCTGTGAATTGGCAGGATAAAGTTAAACCTCAGGAGCAAAAAAAGTAAAATAGTAATAAGAAGTCAACTTTGCATTTGCATTGTAGAGGGGCATTTAAATGAAAGTTAGCAGAGAAATTGTTTTGTCTACCTTGGGTTTGATCATTTAGATAACCTTGCAGTAAGGCTCAAGTTATTCAGAAAACTGCACTGTTAGCAACAAGATTCCCAGTTCCCAAATGACTACCCCTTGAGGTAAGAAACAGCGAGACGAGCTGAAAATCCCTTTTTGAAATAGTCGCTTAAATTTTCTGTACGTAGTAATTTTATAATATATGTTAGCAGGTAGATATCGTGTGGGTTTAGAGTAAAAACAGATGTCTCACTGAATGTAACCAGTCATGCTACATCATTGTATTTAGATGGTTAGTCATCAGTTCCTTTTCCAGGGAATTCTGGCCTCAATATAAAGTTATTGACTGAAGCAGAAATTCTTTATTCTTTCAAGATTTTCCTTCTGGACTGATAGTGTAGTCAGAAAAGCTGTTTCATTGTAATTTCCTCTGATATTTACCAGTCTGGGTCTGTTGTTAAAAGATACAAACTTGAAATGACCTGCAAAGCTCTCACTCTATTGGGTTTCCGTGGCAAGGGTTTGGCAGCAGGGGGCTGCAGGGGTGGCCTCTGTGAGCAGAGCCCAGCAGCTGTCCCATGTCAGGTCAGAGCCAGCTCCAGCCGGCTCCAAAAGGGACCCGCTGCTGGCCAGAGACGAGCCAGGGAGCGACACTGGTTGTGCCTCTGGGAGAGCAGAGTTAAGGAAGGGAACAAACTGCTGTGTCACAGCAGCTGGGAGAGAGGGGTGAGAAACAGCCCTGCAGGCACCCAGGTCAGTGCAGAGGGAGGGCAGGAGGGGCTCCAGGCACCACAGCAGAAGTTCCCCTGCGGCCTGTGGAGAGGCCCATGGTGGAGCAGGCCGTCCCCCTGCAGCCCATGGGTACCACATGGAGCAGATCTCCACGCTGCAGCCATGGAGGAGCCCATGGTGGAGCAGGGGAAGCAAGTGACCACGAAGGAGTGGCAGATGATGAAGCGTTATAGACTAACTGCAACCCCCATTCCCTGTTTCCCTGCACTGCTCGGGAATAGGAGGTAGAAGAATGTGGATGGAAAGGGAGAAGTTATTTTTAGTTTGCTTTTAGTTTCTCACTGCTCTAGTCTGTTAGTAATAGACAATAAATTATATTAATTGCCCTATGCTGAGTCTGTTTTACCTGTGACAGTAAGTGGTGAGCAATCTCCCTGGTCTTATCTCAACCCTTGAGCCCTTTCCATCACATTTTCTCCCCCTTTGTGTTTGAGGAGGGGGAGTGAGAGAGTGGTTGTGGTGGAGTTCAGCTGCCCAGCAGGGTAAAACCACCACACTCACCAACCCAGAGCATATGAACATATTCCACCTTACAATGCAAGGTACACGCATAGGTTTCATGACACTGATGCTGTGCATATAAACAATATAGCTATGTCCATATCTATATATCTAAGTTGATATGGACACTGATATCATCATAGATACAGACAGAGATAGAGCCAGTGATCAAGATACGTAGAGATATAGAGAAAGACATACATATGTAGATCTCAGTATGAATAGATATATAGATAGGTGTACGCATATATATGTGCTTGTGTATTCTCACAAGCAATTAAATTTCAGTATTTCTTTATTGCCAACTAAATTCACAAACTTACTAGCATGAAATTTAATTCGTGCTAATCAACTCGAGGTGAAGGAAGCACCTCAAGTGAGGTGAATCATTTATTTTCCATTCTACAGCAATGTCCCCCTCCTTATGTTCCTTAAAAGCATGTCTTTGCAGATTTCAGCTCTCTTTCTGAACAAATTAATTATTTTGATGCTATTGGCACAGAAAACATATAAACGAACTACAGTATTCAACAACAGTTCATTCTGGTCTCGTCTGTGGTACAGCAGCCCATAGTGCTGCAGTTAAAAACATTTTGAATCAAGTAATCCAGAACCTTATGCTTATTTACACTAATCTTTATACAGCTCCAAATTCATGAATCCACTCAGGTAACTTTGAAGAGGAAGCCTTTCTTCCTTCTTTCTTCAGAGAACTGATGATTCTTTCTATCAAGATGACAGGTTTCCTTATAGTGACTTTAGGCTTGTTGCTTGACGCTTACGTGTGGTTACTACAACGAATGTTTCTGCCACAGGGGGTCGGAGATCCCCATCTGTAGGTCCTAGGAAAGTTCCCAGTGACATACATGAGGCGTAGCTGTTGTTTCAAACTACCTGCACTTTCACAAAAATATCACTTAAGTTCTTATCCAGAATGTATATAATTTTCTGACTGTCAAAAACAGTGACATTCTTTTTGAATAGAAGTTGGGATCCTTTTCATGTTTTGAGACCTGGAACCTTAACCCCATGCTGGTTAGTGCTTAAGTCTCAGTTTAGCCCTGCTCAAGGCTCAAAATGTGAGCATATGCTACTCCTAGTGTGCTACACATACAAATATGTGCACAAACTACAAAAGAGATATCTGGTCTCATCTGTAATTTCTAGGAAATTTTTAGATGTATGTTTTCTTTGAGATCATCTTTCATATATTACTTGTCATTAATGAACACATCTCTTGAGTAGTCAAATGATCCCGTGTCTGTGTATAGCAGTACAGTTCAATATTTAAATGCTTAGCAAATATACTCCTTACAAGTAGTTTAAAAGCTTTTTTTTTTTTTTTTTCAAAAAAAAAAAAACTATCTATTCAACATGTAGTTTTTTAGTTTTGGGAAAGCATTATGAACTAAAATCTGAACACTCTGGGGACAGAAAAAACATGGAGGACTTTCTATTTTTGAGAAGCTTATTATCTGTGGAGCAACATTATAGGGGACTATAAGACCAATTTGGTCTAAAATGTAAAAGTGAATTGGATGAATGTAAATTCAAATGGCAAATAAGTAATTGGAGAGAGTACCATTGACAGGAGTGCTAAATCTTTTCTTCTAGCAGTGCTAAGTGGTATGCATCTGGATGCACAACAACATTAAGCACACTCTTAAACAATTACCTGTTAGATTCAACCTTTTCAGATCTATGTCAGCCAGCATGAGTGAGCATCTTTTATTTTACTTTCTGTTTCTTTTTGTTTTTGCCAAAAACTTAATTTCATGCTGCAGTCACTTCCTAATTTATTCTTTTTTTTTTTTTTTTTTCCCCTTCCCTAGTACGTTTTTCCACTTTTCTGAATGAAAACTTCACGGAAAAATTCTCAACCAGTAGTTTTTTGGCCACTTGTAGCTTAAAGCAGCTGTAGCAGGTTTCTGGAGAGCTTCTTCTCTTTAATTGCCTAAAAGAAAAGTAACTTGAAGTACATTAAATACATGACTAATACTTCTGTTCTGAAAGTTGTGTTGTTTGCTGCAGGGATGGTTTGCCTTCATGAGTAGGGAGGATTTATCAGTAGGATTATGAATGGAAGAGCAGGCAACATCAGAAGGTTGGATATATTAAAATGTGACTCATGCTTTTGTGACATTGCAAAACCCTTACTTGAAGTCATGTGTGAGTACAATTACTACTAACACTGCTGCTATTAGTACAACTACTACTTATAATAATAATAATAATAATAATAATAGAACAATATCATCAGTATCATAGGTAAAGAAGTTCCATCTCCATGATGGAAAATGAAGAGATAAATTCATTTTCTTTAGAAAAACAAAGGGTTTTACTCAGTGTCTTACCCCTTGGGAAGATGTAAGTGTAATCCAAAAATATGCCTTGGTTAGGAAATATGGCATATATCACACAAATTTAAAACCATTAGGTTTTAAAAATCTAGCTTATCTGCTAATAATCCATGGGATGCAGATAACAGCAAAGAAAGAAGAGTCTATAATAATTTTAAAATATATTTCCATTTTTCAACGTGTCTGAATTTTCATTAGACGTAAAATTTCCTTTTACATTTGGGAAGCAAATGCAAGGATTACTGCAAATCTTGCAGGAAATGAGAAAATATTTTCTGTAATGTAATATTCTTATTTTTACTCTGAGGAAAATATGAATTTTTATCAGATAGAATCATTATAAAAACACAGATTCAGCACTCTGAGTAAGGGAAATGCACAAAAGTAATTTCACTGGCTTCAGTGGGACTAGTCTTATTACAAAATGTTACTTATTCTGAATAAGGGCTCCAGAACCTGGCACAAGCACAAACAGTTCTCCTGACAAATAATTTAAGCAACTACAAGAATTCTTTTTGAAATGCCTGTTTGTCTGTTTTTTCTTTTTTTTTCTTTTTTTTTCTTTTTTTTTTTTTTCTGTTCCTACAAGGACAGAATCATTTCCATGAGATTTCCCATAATCTGCACCCATCCTTTAAAAATCAGAAGAGAAGAAAGAACATCTTTCCAATAGTTTCCCACTGCAAAACTAAAAAATAGTATGTGACTCCATTATTATAAAGGATTATGGTAAAGAATAATGTAAATAAGATGAAAGTGTTCTGATAAAGTATAATGTAAGCAGGCAACAAAATTCAGCCAGAAATTTGCACTGCAAACTTAAGCAAACCCATTTTGATCAACTGGTTTCTTTAATCTTTTATCATCCTTACAATTTGCCTGAATTATGATTGGGTTTATGTATATGTACATATATGTGTGTATATGTATATGTATATGTATATGTATATGTATATGTATATGTATATGTATGAAGAATTCTGTTCATGAACTGGGATTATTCTGATTTGTTAAATTCCGATATGAGCAGTTTACTGATATCTTCAAATCATGTATAATCTATAACTCTTGGATTTTAACACATTAATTTTAATTTGTACTGTGTGCCTACTTTTTCATTCAAAACAGAAGTAGTGGGATTAACTTTCCCCTTTTCCCCAGCTCACACTGTTTTTACTTTACATCTTTGTCATCTCAGGAGCAAATACTGAATGACAGAATACAGATGAAGAAAGAAAAACATCTATGTTAGTAAGATCTTGAGCTGAAGATGTTAGATCATTATACTTTTTAAATTTCCTTTATTGAACAATCTTATACAACATGATGTTTTGTTGAATTCTTTTTTGAGAGGTGTCAAAACATTACTGTCAAGTTCCGCACTCCTGATTATCAATGGAACTAATCATTATTTTCTGAAATTAACAGATAAATCTATATATTGCTATCTATATTGCTTGTATGCATTATTATTGCCTCCAGTGGAACAATTAAAGAATAAGCAAATTGAGATCATCTCTCTATGAGAATTGTGTAGTTTGATAATGATGAAAAGGCCTGCTGTTTCCATCCCCAAACAGAAAAGCATTATCCACAATTTTCTCTATTTCGACGAGTCTTTTGTTAGGTATCTTTTATAAAGACCATGTTTTGATTTTAGACAAGCAATTTAGGAGCTCTTTCTCAACATATTATATACAGTGGGAAAATGCTTTCAGTATTTCTCAGAAAATCGGGGTCTCTGTGCAATGACATGCATGGCCCAACACTGTAATATTCTTTCAGGCAGAATTTCCACAAAGCTGGTGGTTATTTCCCTTGACTAGGGTCTGTGAGGTCAAAGAAACCTGAATAACATTTAATGCCTAGAAAATTTGTACTTACATAAACCTCCCTGACATTTGCATTTTCATATCAGGAGATTCTAATATCAGAGCTACATTTGTGTGAGACAGGGAAAACTGAGTCTAATATGATGCCCTCTTCGTGTTGTTATTACTCTTACTACAAAAAGGTATGATATGTAAAAATAGAAATTTGCTTTTAACTGGAAAAAAATACACTGGCCATCACTTGAGGCATTCCATTTTGCAGTTGCAGAGATATATTTCCAAAGAAACATTAAAGGATGTTTGTAGTATTATTTAAGTACTCACGGCACATTTATTTTCACGCACATTGTTGCACTCGTACAGAGAAATTCGAGGACTGGGAAAGCAAAAGCCCTCTTCCAGCCCTGGCTGTGCCTCAGAGCTGCTGAGAGGGAGTCACCTGAACCCTCTGTGGAAGAGTCTCTGTTTATGAGATGAGGACAATGCCACCCATCTCCCTTTCTGAGATTGTAAATGAAGGTTATAAATATCACTCTTCACTTTCTTTCTTTTCTATAATTACACTACATACTATACATTCAAAAATTATTTCTTTCTGAAACATAATCATTTTAGAGCTTTTTTATAAGCTGCAGTGTATACGGAGTAATAGTCTTTTTTTCCCTGAAGTCAGTACATTTTCCTTCAAGTAAATCATGCCCAGTTTTGCTAGAATTTTCTGCAGTAAACACGTATTGCGATCAGATCAAGAGTGGTCCATCCTGTTCAGTCGTGCCAGGCAAGTAGGCCTCAGTGCCACTGAATGCTTTATCATGATCAGTTGCTGAAAAACAGCAGAGTAACTTGCCTTTCGCCACTCAGCGATTTACTATTTGTTTAAAACACAAAAGGAGAAAGTTATTAAAATGACGCTTGACTGCTTTTATGAGAATTCTTTTTGTTCGTAGCTGAGAATCATTTCCTCTGGCTTTATTTTCCTTCTCCTCCCACCCCCTTTTAGCAAAATTTAGGATTTATTCCCACAAATGACTTTTCATAAACTCTCTCACTTGCATACAGAATGCAGTTAGCTTTCACTCAGGCATCCCTATTCATGTTCAAATATTTGTGCTTCTGCAGATAACATTTGCATGTAACACCTGCTGCAAGCCTTAGAAATTCAGAAGGCTTTTTGAGATGAGTGGGAGAGGCATTTTTGTCTAGGCTTTTGCTCCAGTTGTCTTCTACAGTTAAATGTCACTGACTGCATGAAAGAAATCTATACAATTATATATAAGATATTGTCTTATATCCAGGTCTGTATAATCCAGTTTTGTTGCAAGCACAAGATTTACGCAGGAATTGGGAGATGTTTTAAACAATGTTCATTAGTTTTGATTTCTATTAAGGTCTTGCTGCATCTCCAGAAGAGTTTCCAAAAATGGGAGAAGCTGGGGGGAGAGGGAGAGGAAAAGGATAACAGTTCTATATTTCTGTTTATCTCTAAAAATAGGTAAAAGTGTGTGTGTGTGTGATTTACTCTATAATACATCAGAACTCTTAAGTAATAATTGTTCCTTCATGTATCCTATTATCACCAGTCTTTGGACAGCATCAGGAGACATTCATCTACCTTGCTTTATCTCCTGAACAAACTTGTCCTCAAAAGAAATTGTGTATCCTGTTACTTTTGACCTCTACCTCTCAAGGCTTCTGCCAGTAGATTCCCTGCAAACCATCTTGTGGGGCTTCAGAAACCATTTCCTGATGCCAGGGCCTAAGTGAATGTCAGAAGTAAGTTGTGTAGTTCTTCCCACAACATTGTGAGTAATAACATTTAAACTAGTGTATTTAAGGTGCTGTATTTTTTTGGCAGATAAGCTGGGGAAAAAAATCATCCCCATTGGCTGATTCAACGATCAGAGTGCATCCTTGTCAACCCAATGCAAATGCCACTGGGTGCCACATCCTTGCGGAGCAGCAGCCAGTTGAGGGGAGAGTGCAGATCCCACCAAATGAGCTGCTGTCTGGAGGGGAGGACAGCTTTCGGAATGGTTGGTTCTACAAACAAGTGTGAAAATGGTGAAAGCCCGAAGCACTCTGACCATGGATCTGTACAAAGCATATGGCAGGGCTGTTTCACTCCACAGTTTCTCTCCAAACTGCTTTTTGTGCTTAGGTGATACATACTAGATACTTACACAACATGATTTTTCCGTAATAATGGCTGTAACAAAGCCTCTGAAGTGAAATATTCTACTTTGCTCACACAAACAAACATACAAAAAACTTTGATTGTTGTCTTTGATCAAGATTAAAAAGACTTGACAACTATTTGGGGTACAACTTTAGTATCTACTAATAAGCACATGTATTTCCTGATTTAAAATTAATCTTGTTTATCTAATATTAAAAAAAAAAAAAAAAAGATTTATTTCTTCCATTGGCATTATATAATGTGATCTTGTAAAAGTTTTATATCTTTGTTAACAGAAAATTGCATTATCTGTCAACATATTTAATGTTATCCTGAATTCATGTTATTACATAGTGAAGGACAAATGACAATGTATTTTATCTGTAAAATTGACATTTAGGTAGCAGTAAGCCTATACTATAAACTAACTACAGAGTTCATGGCAATCATAGAAAAAATATAACATGAGACATCTAAATATTTAATTAGTCCATTCTCACTTTTTGGAATACACATTAACATTTAACTGTGCAAAATGACTCAGAAACTGATTTTTGAAGAGCTGTCATTAGCAAGTATTATCATTACCACCAATATTACTTATTAAACAACACATTTGATCCCATTAGCAAAATTATTGCAAGTATTACACTTGTCTTTTTATCCATATTTGTCTTTATCATGAGAAACTAGTGTAGTACTCAGCATCGGAGCACAAACCTGCTGTGATTTAAGTAAAATATTAGTTTTGTCACTGACTGTAATCAGAGCAAGAATGATACATTGATTGTAAATTTGTCTCCTGCAGATGGAAAGTATCCTAACCAAACTACCATTCTATTATTCTGACCTGCTACTTAAATCTGTCTGCAAGAAAGCAAGTGGCTACTTTATGCACATTGCTGTACAACTGCAAGGGATATTGATTTCTTTATAGTTCGTATGCATCATTCTTTGTTTGAAGCTCATCTGCTCGGTGAAATTGAATGCATGTGACTGCACCTTTCTTGCATGTGGAAAGAAAAAGCAAAATGTCATTCACTGGGCAATTGCTTTCTGCTGGTTACTTCAAAATTAAGTGGTCAGTTTGGCCTTTTATGCTTTTTGCCTTGCTTTCTGTGCTACTCTCTGTTTATAAGTATCAGGCTGGTAAGGCGGTTGGTAGCACTTCTAGGAAACAGCCTTATACTTTAAGCCTGTTGACTTTGACTTATGCGCTGAATATCCAGAGGAACATCTGCCTCAGCTCTCAATCTTTCTGAACCTTTAGCTTTCACTTCCGCCCAACCCCGACACATAAAAAAAATACTAATTTCTCTACCACTACTAAAGAAAACAAAATAAAGCATTGATACTTCATTCTTATTAGTAGTAAAAACCTCTTCATCTTTCTTAACTGGGTTTGTTTTGACTAGATGTTTTCAATAAAGCAGAGGTGAAAGACAGAAAAGGGTGATAGCTTCCATCTGGACAGGTGAAAAAGCAACCTACACAAAAGTTAGACTATATTGTTACTGTTATATTGCAGTAAAAACTAAATGAAAGTAATACTCTAGCTAACTGTATTGACAGATAGCATACACATTGACAGGTTTATAATATACACAAGCAGTTGTCATATATACAGCAACAGAAGTTTAGATTTCAGCAATTTAGTATAATTATTCTAATTCCTTTCTTAAAAGTGCTCTTCTGATCCTTCCCCCAACCCCCTCCCTAAAAAAGTATCTGTCTTTAATGTTTTAGCCATTTTTAACAAAGCATCTGCTTTTTTGCTGCCGGTAATTTCTATGCTAGAGGAAGTTAATCTACTCACCGTGTCTGCCAGTGTGAGCCTGGCTCTGTCCGTCCAGTGCTGCTTCTCCACCTGTTTCCTCCCTTCTGCCTGGTACTGTATCTCCAGTGCTGTGTGTGTGCTTGCATCTAACTAGGGCTGCCTCTCTCCCAGCATCACTTTTAACTCAGGCAGGCAGGGAGCTGAAGCCAAAGGGACTCTCTATCTGATTGGTTTCCATTCAGTGCCCCTGATTAATAAGAAACGTCCCTCACTGAGAGAGATGTTGCCGCTGATAGAGCCGCAGTGCTCAAGATGAGGAGGTTTGGGGCTGGGGGGGGCGCCGGCTCTGCCAGCCATACAGTGATTTGCAAGTGAATGCAGTGGGAGGGTTCAGAGAGGAGGGCTTTGTTAAGGACCCTCTTATTAACTGAGACTTAAATACAGAGACTCATGCTACCAGCTCAGTTTGATCTGTTTTCAGTTTTAATAACAAGGGGAAAGGCATGCCCATAACCTGTGAATTATCTGGAGAAAAGATTTACCCTAATTATCTACACTAGCAGTTCAGTGCCATTTGTGTGCTCATATTCATTGAAGAATGCAAAATTATCCAGTACCATTGCAGTGAAAAATGATTTGAAGTTGAAATAAGGCACAGTGTAGGAGATTCCTCCTTGTACTAAATAGGTTTACAGCACCAGTGTCACTTACAGCTGTTGATAATGATAGGCTTGTCGCTGTAACTGAAAGTGAACATAATGCAAAGTTGCAAAGGATGTTTCAGGAATTATGGTTAATAATGTTCAGGTCATTCACAGAAATATATGGCTTTGCCAGGCACACAAAAGAAATTTCCTGCTTCCTGGTACAGTCTGTTTGGATATGAGCAACCACTGCTCGCCACTATGTTACTAGTGTGCAATACTGCAGAATATTGCCATTTGCTTGAACTAGCATCTTCAACCACAGCATAAGATCTTGCCTATTAAAATGGAAAAACTGAAGTATTGTAAGTCGTGTACATTTTTGTGGGCTTCTGGTTACTAATAACTATTTCAGCCACTGATATAAGTTAAACATTTGCAATGGGGCCTCTAGGAACTGGCACTTTGCAACCACTTTCTGTACCAACAAATCCTGAAGATAACCTTCACTAGATGTATGTTGTGGGCACCAATAGAATGGCATGAAAATGCTGCAAAGTGTAGTTCTCTGGGTTTGTAGCATAATTAATTTAGTACCAACATTTCCTTCTTAGAAAGATGGATCATGATGCCAGTTTCTAATTATGAAATATCATTAGGTCTATGGGTTCAGTAATTGGGGTGAAAGGAGGAATCTGTTTATTCTGATGGAGAAACCTTACTACAACAAAAGGAATGTTTACATCAAATAGCCAATTGAGAAACCTAAGTAAATTATTCCTTTTTCTTTATGCCCTTATTATTGCTTTAATGTTACCATTGATGAGCTCAGCAGGGTCATATTCACAGCACACTGTTTCTAATGAGAACCATTTCACTATTAGTTCCCATTTGAAATGATTAAGGGATTGATACAATTCGCATAGATATCAGTCAGAGCCTTTCCATTGATTTCAGTGGCAGTTAAATTGGTCCCTGAATGAACTAAGTCTTCTCTGAGAATGTTGCATATCCATTGAAACAATATTTGCATATGTGTAACTGAGTGCAGAATTCAGCCTAATACTTTGAAAATCAAAAAGCAAAATCCAAATTCAGAACAAAATCTGTTACCACACCTCAGCTAAAAATACATAAAGCAGTTTAAATCAGCATGTTCGTTTCTCAGTCAGTCCACTTTAGCAGAACTACTAGATAAAAATATTTAGTATAATTTTTGTTTCAGTAAATACATGGGAAAGTAAAAAAAACAACAAACAAACAAACAAACAACAAAAACAAAACAAAACAAACAAACAAAAACCTACAAGCAGACAACTGTGTATCTTTGATGCCCTATGGTCCCAGCACAGCCTTAAATCTAGGGGATCCCAAAAGATACTTTCTTAATAGGAAAACTGCTGGATGATAAAAAGGCATGAGTAATGGCTCTACTTTTTTCAATTTATTGGTGTTTTTTCATTATTTTGGATGCTTTTTGGGAACACTGTTTCTACTCCAATCAGTATTAGATCATCCAGGTAGAGAGGAATCCCACAAACTGGAGAGATGTACAAGGCATCTTTGCACAACCCTTCCTTGAGCTTTAGGTGTTATGCCCTGGCAGTCTGGCTTCTGCTTTAAAGCCAGGTATTCATCAGTTCAATACCAGGCAGTGAGCACTCATAAATGAGAAAAGCTCTGTTCCTGTTGATGGCATCTCAAAGTTTGTAGTAAAACAAGCAACATTATTTATATTAGACAGCATAATGCCTGCTCTCTCAGATATATTTTTCATGGTGTTGTAAATACAGCACAGTGTCTACTACAGGGGAAAAAGCTGAAATAACGTGCTATACATTCACAAACTAGTGGTGCTTCTAATGCAAACAGTATTGCATGATGAGGGTAAAAGGTTTTGCAATATACACTGTAAATGGAATATACATCAAAAGTAGGCCAAAAAGGAAAAAGCGTAGGTGTGACAGCAACTAGGCAGAGAGGGGTGGAAATCTGAGGCTGTGCTCTAACTCACAGAAGGCTATCCATATAGGGGAGGGAAAAGAAAATGCTCCTTCTGAAAATGAGGGGGCAGAAGGAAAGAGATATAGAAAAGCAGAAAGTGCACCAAAGGGGTAAGGCAGGATTGTTTTTACTGCAGCCAAAACTGTACTACAGTTTTATGTTTTATGAAGTCTTTCTGGAATCAGGTCTCTTCTCTTCCGACCCCTCTTCATCTTCCTTTCTTTTCCTTCCTAAAGATATTTCTGTCAGCATCCATGGGAGGCAGTGATTACACTCCCAATCTTCGTTGAAATTCTGAACATTTCCTTATTTCACAGAGGCTAAAATCACTCAGCAGTGCACAGAGTTGGGCTTGTTGCCATGTTAAATCATTCTGAGTTCAATCACTGTTTCCCATCATTTTTTCTTTTCCTGACAGGTTTACATTTAACTTCTTTAGGCAAAACTAAATGCAAATAAAACTTCAGAACAGGAAAGGAGTCATCTGTTTCTATCCCCAGGCTTCTCCACCTATATGCAGTCAGTGGATGGTATCTAGAAATCTGCTGGTGGGACTTGGAAATCTCACATAATCTCTTCCCGTGTTTCTCCTGATAAGCAGGAGAGAGGCCTGAGGCAGGCCTGAATTCTCACAAATCTGTGTTCCTGACGAGGTCCTAGGGTCAGTAAGGAAAAATTGGCCCAGGATTTAGTAGTAACAATTTCCCTTCAACCTGCCACTTATATGACTTTCTTTCCATTGTCAGAATTGTTAAATAGGTATTTAATCTTTCTCAAATAAGAGACTCTATGTGATGCCTAAAAGGAACAGAGCTGAACAGAATGGAAGAAGGAAGAAGCACATAAGGAAAGCTCCCTGAGATTCAAAAGAACAAAGCCAACAGTTGTGCAACTTGAGCTCTGTTCATGTTCATGTTCACCTGAACCTTTAAGATTCTGAAACATACAGAAAATGATCAAATAATTACCACTAGCTGAAAAAGTAGTTCTAAACACAACTGTATTTTCACTTAGTCAACCATTTCAAAAAAACAAAACAAAACAAAACAAAACAAAACAAAAACACTTTATTAGCTTCTTCTCTAGCTTTTCTCCAAGCTTTCTTTTCTCTTTCTGTGGAAGACTTTAAATGATTCATTTGTTAAAGAATATGATGAAGTGTATGACTTTGAAAGATTGACAGAACTTTACTAAATCAGACCTGACAAGCACTAGATTTTGTCTGCCCCCCTTTGATATACATAAGATAGGACATAAGAGAGAGAATAAGAAATCTTCTGCTCCTTTACCACTTTCGAACCTCTTCCTTTGGTACAATTACGCAGGAAACTGCCACCCTGTCTTGTCTGAGGGAGAATTACAATACTGTATCTGGATCCAAGTTCCCAGAAAATACATGAGAGGAGAGAAGATTTGTGTGTGGGAGGGAGAAGAACGTAGCAAGGCCAAAACATGCTAAGAACAATTAGACGTTGCTAAACTTTGAACTGTTTTAAAAGAAGGCAAAGCTAAAACACATGCATAAAGCAGCCCTATGCCACACAGACCATCGGATCATGTCTCCATGACATGTCTCCAGCCTTAATTGTATATGTGCTTTGAGAAAGACAACAGTAAAAGCTTAAGTTAAGAATATATTCAACAGTCAGATCTACAGCTTAATCTGTATACTCTGTTCAAAGTATTTTAAAGTCAATTAAATCTCTAAATTTGAAAATTTCCCAGCTTGGTAAAACCCAGTGATATTTCTTTTTAGGTAGATGGCACAAAATTGTTGGAGCTATTTGCACAGACACACACATACACACATGCATATGTATATTTAAGTACACCACACTTTATTCTCCGTTTATTTGTATGAGAAAGGTTTTTTACCTCAAAAACTCAAGATTAAAAAGTAACATCAAATTAACTTGATTTTGTGGGTAAATAGATTTAAAGAAAATAAAATAAAAATTAAAAAATCCCTAACATCTTCAAATTTCTAAATTTGTTTTTAATTATTTTTTTGTCATGCATAAATCAATGGAATCAATCAATTCTATCTTGCTTTCGTTCCTCAGTCTCTGGATACAATAGTTTGGAATTTTAAAACAATAAAAATCTAAGTTAGATTTTGCTAAGAGGGAACTGAAGCTTTAAAATATCAGGACAGATTTTGCAGCAGCAAGGCCTTTATGTTTTCTCAGCATTTAATCCAGTCAAAACTGGTAAAAACTTTAAGAATACATAATAACAAATGTAACTACATACAATAAAATTCAAATGTTCTGATTTTTAATCAATTTACAAAAAAAAAAAAACTACTGTAGAAGCACACTTTATTGCATGCACATACAGTTAAGTGACTTTAAAAATAAACAACAAATATTAAATGGAAGATATTAATACATGAATAGATAATGAAGAAAAAGTCTTGTAAAATATAGTGTGAGTGCCAGGCTGAGATTCAAGTAATAACTCTTTTATAGACTGATTTATTGAGCACTTTATTTCTCAGTCTTATATAAATAATTTTTTACATGGATAATTAGAGCTTGGCAAGATCTTTAACAGAGATTTTTGCTTGGATATACTGGCTTACTGAAACAATTAACAGATACCAGTTGTTTCTTGTTTATTTCCTTTACAGAATCTTTGGGGAGAAAACTGCAAACACATGATTCCTGCATGAAATGAAACTTTTCAAAATGATTTAAATGCAGTGTTTTGCTTGACCTAATCCAATTTGTTTTGGAGTTTGTTTTTTTTTTTTTTTTTTTTTTTTTTTTTTTTTTTTTTTGTCATCTCAGTGCAAAATATTTGACACTCATTTATTCGGGGACAGGACTTCTTTGTTTTTTTCCCCACGAACTTGAAAAATCACAGTGAATGAGAAATTTCTTGACCTCCCTACAGTAATTATCAGTTTAATTGTAATATTCCTTGTTCTAATACACTCTTATAAGAAGTACTTGGGAAAATATTTGCTTCAGCTGCACAGGTGAAATAACCAAGTTAAATGTTCTTTCAGTACATGAAATAAAGTTAATAATTTGATTTGGGTATCCTGAATCCACTCTCTACTAAAAACAACATCACCCATACTTCCAAACATTAAGAAAATAGGGCTTCTTAAATGTCAATAAAAATATTCAAGATTGCTGGCTTGCCCAACAGAACATATGCTCCAGCACAGCCTGGACTTCCACGTATGCTACTTACAGTACAGAAAATCAGATTTAGGATGGTATTTAAATACCTTCTAGAGCAAATAAAGAAGTCCATAAGCAAAGCATTTAACTCATTTTAGAAACCATGCCACTCTCATGGGCAAGCATAACCCACCCTTGGTTTCATGTTATAGAAACATCACTCTGATGGGCCACAGCAAAGCCCTCACCTTGGGTCAGGCACAATGACCTGCAACTGCTCCCACTTACACTTGTGTACACACACACAGGTATGCACACATACCAATGAACTAACTAACTCTTTCAGGGTAACAAGAGGCAGCCCCCGGAGCTCGGAAAGGCCACAAGTGCTGGGCAGTGTGAATGCAGCCCCCTTGCTACAGAAAGAATGAACCCTAAGCAGTGCAAGTGTAATCCTGGTCTACAGTTTTGGGAACTGGTATTTATTTGTGCAGGTTTATCTCAAGTTATTAAAATTAATTTGCAAATCTGTCTCACATAAATTGTAATATTGAGAAAACTAAAAAGAAAAAATTGGTTGGAATTTTATAATATCAGTAAAATGACTGATTTTTCACAAAGCTTTATTTTCTGCAAAAATAAATAAATAAATAAATAAAATACTTTTCTGACTCACTAAGGTGTAGCTAGACAGTACATGGAAGTCCTTAGCTTCAATGAGAAGTCCAACTTTAACTCCATAGCTACAGGCTATATGACCTTTGTATGTGTACTCAAATATTTATCAAGATGAGCTGCTAACCCTTCAGCTGCCATTACATCATAAACTTGATCCTTAAATTCTTTTCTTACAGTATATGACAAATGACAGTTGAGAAGGGTTACCAAAAGAAATGTGGGAGGAAAGCTGTTTTCCTCTAGCATAGAAAAAGAATCTGATTTAGAATAAAGAAAATAGCAGAAGAAATATATATATATATATATATTTCAGAAACAAAGCTGCTCCAGATGATGTTTGGCCCCTTGATATACAAAGGGTAAAGAATGATCTGAAAACTGAATGAACCATTTTTCATCCTTTCTAAATTTGGATAAATATACATGCATAAATATGTGTGTTAGGAGGGATTTTTGCTGTGTAGAACATTCCTAGACCTCTCCCATGTTGCTCTCTGCTTATGTGTGTGTAACAAAACAATGAATAAGTGTTTGAGTCTTTGGCACATTCCAAAGCTGTCCTCCATCAGTTTGGCAAATACCAATTCTATTTACATCATGTAATTTAGATAAACTTCTTCATCTTCTGGGTGGTAATACTCAAGTTCCGTGCCGCTATAGTTCTTGGAGCATCACCAAAATCTGTAATTGTATTGTAATTGGATCTTGAGATGGATTTCACTTCACTCATTTTACTGGTCCAGAAGTTAGGCAGCTATTTCATCTGTAATCATTGGAAGGAGAAAGAGGTCTCGAGATGAAGATTCATCCCATTTTAAGACAGCTGTCTAAGATATTTGAGAAAAATTGGAGTTGCTAAGCAACCCCATCTGGATTTTTTTTTCTTTCTTTCAGCTGACTATGGAGGAAACCCTGCTGAGATGCTCAACTGTTTGCCTAACTTTCAACCACTATCAGTAGGTGAGATGAATCGTCTCTTCAACTTCCAGCTCCTGGAGTTCTGAAATGCCTGTGATTCGTGACGCCAACTTTTCAAGATTCATCTTTTTCCTTTACCTTGTTGTTAAAGTATGGTTCTATGTAAAGTATGTCTCATGATTGGGAGGAAAGAATGAAAGTGCAAGCAAAAAAGAGTGTGAGAAAGAAGATTCTAGCATGTTATTATTTGTTCAAAAATAAAATGTCCTCTCACTCTTTTCTTAGAGCTTGCCTTTGCCATGCTGTCCACTTACAAAAGGGTATCTATAAAGAACATAAAAATGTCACAATACTCGCAGAATAAGCAATGCTATTGAACAGTTTGACAAGGTCAAACCAATTTAATTTAACATATCCATAGATAAATTCTACTAGTCATGTGTGCATAAAAAGTATATACACGTATACTTTCTTTATAGAAAG
Source organism: Anseranas semipalmata (assembly GCA_013399115.1). Lineage (NCBI taxonomy): Eukaryota > Metazoa > Chordata > Aves > Anseriformes > Anseranatidae > Anseranas > Anseranas semipalmata. The sequence continues at coordinate 16,227 of VXAA01003592.1, read as the reverse complement.
ATGCTTAAGATATTTCTTATTAAAAATATTTTAGAATGGGAAAACAGACAAACCAAAAAAACGTAGATTCATATTCAGGGATTCAGCAATAGTTTTGGAGACAATAAAACCTCAGAGACCCAGGCTGGAGTTGTTGTGCTAAGGAAGCCAGAGTCTATGCCCTAAACTGGGATATATGGCTTGAGTGATGGGCAATATTCTCTGCAGGCAACTCTTTCTGATGGCTTCCCCAGCAGGGTTGTAGGCTTCCCCAGTAGGAAGACAGTTTAAAGTATGTGGCGAAACTTCTTGGCTCATATAATTTGAAAAAAAATCAGGCCATTTTGATATTCTGAAGATTTTGGTTTTTTTGTTTGTTTGTTTGTTTTGTTTTATTTTGTTTTAGAGATTTCATCCACTTAATTTTTTAAGTTATTATTTTGGCCTTTAATTTTGATTTGGAAAAAAAAAAACACACCCTAAAGTACTCAAAAATTCTGTTTCAGTCAGCTCTAATAGCATTGCTCTCTCTAACTGAGGAAAGGAAGAGAGTGAGCTAATACTGTGCTCATACTTCTCTGTGCCTCTTCTCTCACCAGGAGAAACACTATGCCCTGTTTTATAGGACTGTGAGCCACAGTTCCCTGGCCTTTATTTTCATAAAGCTGATTGATTTAAAGTGAATTTATCTTAAGTAGAAAAATTATATTGGTTCAAGTCCCAAATAATAAGGTCTTTTTTCTTAAAAACACTCATTTTTGGTAAATGTTACTCTAAATGCAGCAAGACAATATAATAGGAGAGTCCCTTATGGGGGCTCTGTGTAATATCTTCCATTTTTTAAATATATCAGAAGCAACACTGTCCAGATTATATTGAACTCCTAGATATTACCAGGAGGTTAATGGAAAACCCAGAACCACATTCTGTAAGTGTGCACACCGGGACACTTGAACTTATAGAGGTTAACATAAAAATGCTATACTTTTTATTTATTTATTGTTTTTACATGACCTGAAATCAGTGACTGTTTTCTGCTGTTTTCTAGAGACCTTAAGTCATGTATGGAGATGGGAAAAAAATAGCAGGAGGGAGGGTTGCTCACAATTAGGATAAAAATAAAGGCGACAGATGAGAGGAAAATATATTAGATAAATGTATCCAAATGTGAGGCCTGATCATCTGGTTATTTTGCTGTCTAGCACAGCATCCAAAAGTTATTCAGAATCAGAATTTATTCAAAATCCAAAAGATATTTGCATGTTAGTGAAAAACAATATACAGTATTCCAAAAATGCATTATCCTATGAGGTACAGAACAGCTCGAGCTTCAAAATACTATCCTGGAGTGAATAGGTCTCCTCTTAGGATGAGGGCCAGATGGAGCAGTGGAGTACTTTGTTATCGAGTTCCCCTAAACAGCAAAATAATCAGGTTACTTCAGCAAACGGACAACACAGCGGTTTAGATGTTGCCAGCTTTATACATGCACTCATGTTTGAATGAGTCTCCAACACTATGTTGTGACAGTTGGTCTTTATTATTATCATCTATTTCTATTTCTGCCTTGAATAGAGGGCTTTTGCAGAACTCAGGATCATACTATACCAGGTGCTTTAAAAGCATGCTGAACAATGGTGTTTTTATATTACTGAATGTAGAGTTTAAATGGCCAAAGACCTCTTAATGTGAGCAGAAAGGATGCAGAGGAACAGCACATACAAATCTATGCTGAAATGACTCCTCTCAGTCACATAGCAGACTGCAGAAGAGAGGGGAGGCTCTTCATGTTCCCATTTAAGTGCTGTGTCCACCCTAGACAACAATGCTGATTTCAGACTACTTCACAGAAACTTGTTCAAAGCTTAATTGTAGCCATATTGACTTGGTTAAAGGGAATGGATATGCACCTTCTGCTCTTTTATGCATCCATCATCACTTCAGCAGCATGCTGCCTGCCAGTTGAGCAGCAACAGTTTTTGCCATGGATAGCTTCTGGATTTTTCTGACTTTTCATCCTCCCTGTGCATCCACACACACACACATACACACACGTACAATCCAATGGACCACCTGCACCTAGATGAGGGGGTTGTCCTCAAATTGTCATAGATCATTGGACCACCATCTGTGAGAATGTAGCATACCTTTTACAATGTTGAGCTATCTTCCATTGTGTCAGGAGATGCACACTTTTTCTCAGCTCTAGCCATTGCATTCAGTGGCCAAATGACTATGACATACATTATCCAGGAAGCTAAAGTAGTGATAATACAGCTCCATCTGCTTGCACATTTTGGCCAATTGAAAATCACAACAGCACCCCTGGGAATATATTCAAATCCTGTGAGTTTCCTATTTCTTCCCCTTCATAGCCCTTCTCTCTTAGACACAATTATTTATTATTGAATTCCAAAAGTGCTCAGAAGCATTCCCCTGCCCCAGGATCAAAATCCATGAAGTCACACACTGGACTTAAAGCAAACCACTTCTAAAGACATCACTCTGAAAAGATGAGCCAGACAAACTGAGGGGTGTTATTTCTGAGCTTAGCTGTTGTGCACATGAGTTGTAAAAGTCCTTTGGAACAAATAAAGAAGAAAACTTAAAATTATAGCTATATCAGCTGTAGCAGTAAGGCAAATCAAAACAAAAAAGCACCTTTCTCAAAAGCCTGGGGTAAAGTATGAGAATAAGCAATGCAAACCCAGAATGATGTGTTACAATAATGATGCTGTCAGCAAAATTTTTTCTTCAGTTTTTCCACATTTTGTTCGCAATTAAGTTACATGTCCTACAAGTAGCAAGACACTATTTTCTAATATCCTTAGTTATTTCTGAGAACTGAGTTTGCAATTTTGATTGTAGAAGTATATTGTGGTCAATTCAAATATTTTGACTAAGGGTTACTTTTGCTAAAAGGGATTTTTGTTATAAAGTTTCCATGACAATGTTGTCCAGTTGACCAGCAAACCATCCTCATTATATGCATAAAAATTATTGTATTGCCTCAGGCATAAGCTTAGCCATTTAGTATAAGCATTATGCAGTGAGTTCTCTTCTAGTCTCTCAAGCCAAGTCAAGCAGAGAGCTGAGGCCACTGTGGTAAAGAAAGCTTCAGGTTAGCGGCTCTTGTAGCTGATCAATTAGATAACAAAGGATAATTGTCTTTACTATAGTCATGTCATTTTACTGTTTTAACTTAGGGTTTCCTAACTTTTTAATTGCAAAAAGTAATTTTGTGTGTTCAGTTTATTATTCAGTTGCTTAGAAAAATTACTCTGAACAGTAATTAGTGTAAGTACTCAGAATAACATAAATGCCTGTATTTCAATCTCAGTGCATCCAGATTCAACCACAAGGTACTGTTAACAATTGCCTTGGTATGAAATATGCAGATTCAGTCACTGACCTGCCTTATTGCCTATATGCAATATATGACTATGCTATATTCCCTGCCATAATCCTTCTCTTCAGGGACTGATACAGGCCCTGCTGGGAAGACCAAAAAGAAGCAGCCACCCTTTTGCTGGTCCCTTCAGACCAGAGCCCTGGTGCTATCCTGCCTCTACACTCTCTTTCCATTTACTCCTCTGCTCTGTCCCTCCTTCATGTGAGAAGTAATGACAGGACTTCCGTGTTCCTTCTGTGTCTGAGCCCTAAGCACCACTTTGCTGCCCTTTATCTGGAAACTGGATGTCTTAGAGCACACAACAACAAACAGTTGGAGGGCTGTTAAAAAGGGGGCTCTGAAATAAAAGAATTTCCTCTGCAGTATAACTCTAAAGAGCTTGTATTGTAAAATAAATTCTCTCCTGCTAAGCTACAGAATGAGTACAGGCAAAGGGTCATTTATGTCAGGGAGGATGCACTGATCCTTTATCCCTCTGACCTGTGGTCACAATCAATGCACTGATGGGGACCAGCTTACCAGTGGCTGATGATTTCCTCGAGTGTAGGATGCATTCTCTTAAGACTGCCCTTTGGGATTTTTTCAAGACTCCTTTCTCTTTTATGGGTTCTAAATTGTTTGTCTTGCCGCCTTTCAGTTTATATGTCTTCTGCCAAGCCTCTTATGAGATTAAACTGAATTTGCTCCCCTTTCAAGTGAGGGATGTAGCAAGAGTGAGAAAAGAATTTGATGATATTCTACATGTCACTGATTAGCTTCAAACTATGGATTTTCATTGTTTCTATGCACAGTGCCATTCATAATCCTAATAGAAACAAAAATCCATCTACGTGCAACTTTTCCCAAGGACAAACACTGTTGTTTGTATTAAGGGGAATGTAAATCCCAGGGAAATGAGACCACTGCTGAAATTCAGCCTGTGTCAAGTCATCTAAAACTGTTTGTGGTGCCGTGGTCCAGATCGAGGTCTACAGGGTCTCTGCTCAATGTGTCAGAAGAGGCATGCAGTCTGTGTGCACTACTGTTCCAGAGACATTAAAGACCTCCGTGATAGATTAATTCAGCCCAGACACTAAGGCAGCCTGGCTGTGATAATTCTGACACGTTTCCCTTTATCCCAAAGGAGAGCCATACTCATTTACTCAAATGTAATTTCTCCTCTGACTGACAGTTGTAGCATTTAGAGATTAAAAATATCCCAAACCTACAGCACTTTAGTTGTTGACATCTTAGCACAAGCAGCAGGCAATCATAAACCCTCAGATTAATAGGGCTTCAGGGCAAATTTGCTTGATTCAGACAGTCTCTGTTTCATTCTGCTATGTTCCTCTGTTGCCATAAGGTTTGCTTTCATTAATTCATTTTTAATAAACAATTAGATTTTTAATGTACAAAATGTAAATAATAAACATGGAGTCATCATGCAAATAACTATCAACAGATGTCCACTTTAAAAAGAAAAATCATGGTTTTGTTTGTGTAAAATGCCCATGAGGAATAGCTTGTTTAGGATTTATTATTACAGTGATTACTGCTTGCTAGTCATGTACTGAATATATAGTATTGTTTCTCCTGTCAGAATTTACTTTTTTTTTTTTTTTATTCACTTTTCTGGGAAAGCCTTATATCTTTATTTTGTGTAGGACTTTTCTGAAGTTCAAAAATTGACTTTAAGAACATTCACAGATGCAGGCTTGTCATCTTTTTGCTGAACAGAAATCAGTTTGCCATGGCTATCCTCTGTGTGATTTGGAGACCTCTGTGTGATTTGGAGACCTAGTAAATAGAGCTGACTCTAATACTTTTCATTTTTCTTTTCTATCGGAAATATTTTAATTAAAAACCAATTATCGTTTAAGACAATTACTGAAGTGAAACAAACTATTTTAAAGTAACCATTGTTCTTGTTTTTGTTGCCTGTACTAAACACTGAATATTTGAAACTAAACTGGATATGGACTGAAGGACTAATTAGTTCTCACTATTTTATTTTGTGGATTTTGACTTTTTGGCCTTATTTTAGATGGGAAAAAATTTGATATGTCAAAAATTCTCAAAGGACAGGGAAATTGTTTCCTTACAGTTGTACTGATAAGAACAATTTTACATAGCTTCAGGCTATAAACAGAGATATCTTTCCAACACTTTGAAACTTCGAACACTTTGAAGATGGAAATATAGTAAATAGTTTCAAACTAAATGAATATGATATTTTAAGTAAAATACATGTTTAAAATTGAACATAAACTTCACCTTGTGATAATATTATTATTTAAGTGTACTGTATAAGGCAATATAATAACGAATTTTTCTGTACCACTGAAAGATTAGCTCATTCTCCTTTTTATACATAATAGTGTGTCATTATCATTACTTTCCATCTAATTACTTGTTCAAGACAATAATAAAACTGTGTTCTTCCCACATAGGAATATGTTATGAATTATTACCTTTTTACATTCAAAGCAGCCTTTTAACACTACACGAGCTTGAAAAGAGGAAATAATGCATGCTAGTGAAGATAAGCTGAGCACTGTTCTGTGTAGTGAGTGAGCACTTCATACTTCAGGTCTCTCAGTGACAAAATTCAGAGGCTTAGGGAATGTGTGGGTGGGGGAGTTGTTTGTTTTTCTGTGTTTTTTTCAGTCTTCTAGTACTTCATGCCAAATCAGGTGGCATGCTTCAATGAGCATCTGGGGAGGAGTTTGAAGATATCTTGTTGTGATCTGTGCTTCATGATTTGGCTTTCAGGATGTGCATGATTGGAACACCCCTCAAGGATGACGAACCTGTGTAAAAAACAAAAAAAAAAAAAAAAGGAAATAAAACAACTCAGCAAGATCACACTGCAAATAAAAACAGAATGAGCAGAGAGATGCAAGAAATAGAGATCTTTTACACTGGACAAAGGAAGTAGTCCATGCAATTCAAGAAGCATTAACTTATTTATGAATTAATGAGAACTCAGGATTTGTCTGTGTTTGTCTTTAGCACAGTTTGGGAGGTTTAGTCACTTGCACATGCTTTCTTGATGTCCTGAAGCCAGCTGGGGTAAGCATGCCTGCTATAGCTTGGTTGGGTGCTTCAGTCTTGTTCTTCACAGATAGATCAGTATGTGCATTCTGGTTCCAAGGGTCTCCAGATGCATCTGACCTGCTGAGGTATGGTGAATTGCATGTGTGAATACAGACAGTATGTGTTGTGCATCAATTACATCACTTGAGCAAGAGCTGGTTGTACAGCACATGCATTAGTAGGATTTCCTAATCACAAACAGAAATACAGGACTCTTGATCATGTAGGTGGGAGAACTCATGCTAGTCCTTTCCACAAAAAAAGGGTAGATAAATAAGTCCTTTCTGAGCATCTGAAAAATAGCACATTCAAAAAGAAGTCTGAAAATGGCTTACTTTTTGATGGAAGATTTAAGTGACAAGCCAAACAAGAATATGTTTTTTATTATTTTATTTGAAATTTGAAATGAATTTAATGAAGTAATTATGTTATTTTTCTGAAATCTCTTTTTGTTTCTTAGGTTTTTAATTTCTTTAAATTAAAACTAAAATAAGGTTCCAGAAGGACTAAACTCTCCATGGAAACTACTTCTGATTCAAAACAAAGTTTTTATGCCAAGTAAAACTGAGAGAAAATATCAGTTGTCCATTGCAAGAAGATATCAGAAGCTAAACTAATATGGAATGCTTTCACAATTCTGATTATGTGAACAATTTAACTTCACAAAGTTCGAAAGTTTTGGTTAGGCTAGCTAAACAATTAATTTGTTAATCTCTTTACAAAAAATGCAAACATCTTGTTTACAGAGATGTCAGATGGGGGGTTATGTTAACCCAAACATGCTATCAGTGATGCCTGTGTGCTGATGCTGCCCTGCCTGCTGGTGTGACATCCCCATGGGCCATTGTTTACCGGTGTCTTTGACAGATGAATCAAGAGATAGGGATATAGGGTTTTGTTGGCAAGGGAGCTCCAATTAAACCAATCATCTGTGATACAAGAGGCATGCACGTTTCCATCTCACTAGAAAAATGTTTTTTCTACTCTGCTCCTCTCACAGCATCTGTGACACCCCCTTAAGCAACCATTTCATTAGCCCAGCTTCCCTATAATCAATCTGGAAATCCACTGATGCGCTCTCTATGGATAACTCCATCTACTTCACTATACAATTGTTCATAATTGGGATGGCATTGCTGAAGTCACAGAACTGAATGTCTCTGTGGAAGAGACCATGTTTGGCTAAATTACATGTAATATCCCAGATTTTAGACAGAGTGACATGTTTGCTGCTACCTATGGTTGCAAGGTTGCAATCTTATAAAAAGCATATACTGCAATCTCCATTATTTGGAGAAGTACATCTGTGAATTTTTCTTGTGCAGTGTATTAAATTTTTCAGCCTTGAACTGACAGATACACTTGGAAATCTAAACCAGCTGTAAATGCATTTTAATTTGGTCAGCATGTTTTCATTATTTTCCATTATTCTGAGTTAAAAAAGGCATCCAAATAATACAGGCAAACCAGAAGCCAAAAGCAGCAAGGTCTTTTTTGATGTTCAGTTTAGCTTAAAGTTTTATAATACAAGTCCTCAAATTATCATAAATATTTCCTGGTAACATTTTGTTCCAGAACAGCTTTGGTTTGTATTTCTCCATGATTCAAACATTTTCATGGAAGGCTGTCAGAGAAANAAGAAAAGAAAAGAAAAGAAAAGAAAAGAAAAGAAAAGAAAAGAAAAGAAAAGAAAAGAAAAGAAAAGAAAAGAAAAGAAAAGAAAAGAAAAGAAAAGAAAAGAAAAGAAAAGAAAAGAAAAGAAAAGAAAAGAAAAGAAAAGAAAAGAAAAGAAAAGAAAAGAAAAGAAAAGAAAAGAAAAGAAAAGAAAAGAAAAGAAAAGGAAAGGAAAGAAAAGGAAAGAAAAGGAAAGAAAAGAATCATTCAGTTGGAAGGGACTTTCAAAGATCACCTAGTTCAGGTGCATGAATATATTAATATTTCCAGAGCAGAGAGTATTATAATGATATAATTATCATAAAATCAAACACTACACATTCATAAAATGTAGTGTTAAGATTTACTTAATAATAATAGAATAACTATTCAGTGTTTTCAACTCCTTTTAACACAGTTTAAACACATGAGTTGCATGCCACCACAAGGTATGTTCTCTGGGCTTGGAAATACATTTAGCATGGCCACCTGAAGAGAACTTTTTTTTTTTTCTTTCTTCCAAATAATTGTTTCTGTATATTTCTTTCTCTGGAGTTGATCTCATGTCGCCAATGTATTTCACTGGAAGAAATTGGACTTTCTAGAAAGCTTCACCTAAAAAGGATTCTGAAATAAATATTAAGAGAGAAGCTGGCTAAATTGTGTGTGACTAACTTTTTTAATCTCAAACTTTAGACTACTAAGAGAAGTTTCTCCTTTCATTTTGTTAGACGACTCAGCAGTATAAAGTTACTTGTGTACTCTTGCCAAGTTGATATCCTTGAAGGTTTTTACTCTACTTCATTCTTCAATAAGAATTTGGTGGGAAAAGTCATTATCTTTACATATTTAAGTAACCAGACCAAACTCTAAATTTCAAGGACATTTTCTGTTATTGCAATTGAGGTGCACTGTCTATAAATATGTGAGAATGTCAATATCAATGATCAATGTCTATAAATACCTGAAGGGAGGCTGCAAAGAAGGTGGAGCCAGGCTCTTTTTGGTGGTGCCCAGTGACAGCACAAGAGGCAAGGGGCACAAACTGAAACACAAGGGGTGTTGTCTGAGCATCAGGAAACGCTTTTCTACTGTGCAGGTGACAGAGCACTGGAACAGGTTGCCCAGAGAGGTTGTGGAGTCTCCCTCTTTAGAGATCTTCAAAAGCTGCCTGGACATGGTCTTGGGCAAGTGGCTCCATGTGGCCCTGCTTGAGCAGGCAGCTTGGTCCAGATCACCTCCAGAGATTCTTTCCAGCCTCATCCATGCTGCAATTCTGTCATTGTGTGATTCAGCTGAGCTGATCCTTGCAGTTACTGTGTGATTTTTCACACAAAATATGACTCTAAAGAAATAAAATTACATTGGGACAAGGTTTTCATGTCAGATAGATGAATTTGATACAAGTCTAAATAGCCTCTGCATTATTCTGTTTCTTAAGAAATGCACAAGTTAACATGTTTCTTTGCCTTCCCTTCCTCATTGAAAGTTAAATACTGGCTTTTGTTGTGTTTTCTTTGGGGCTAGGGATATCTATTTAAACACCTGCCTTAGTATTTTGAATGAAATTCACAATATGCTTCTTCCAAATGCTGGGACATTAGAAATGCAGCATTGAACAGAACACATCCTGTTATACTGTAAAAAGGAATTTAAAATGTCAGTTTACTTAGTCAGGTGAAAGTAATCCTATTCCAGGAAGTAATTAAAAGGGTTTACATCTATTAGTTGTCTCAGGTCAGGATGATTAGAGAAAGAATCCTATTTATTTAAATAAGTGTGGGGTATTATTATTATCTCTACTGCCAGGGTTTAAGACTTTGCTGTCACTTGACAAAAGGGTTTTAAAAAACTGCTTTCCTATGCTAAATATTTTTATATATATTAGGAAAGAAATCTTTGCTTGTACAGAAATTGCTTGATCATATATAAGCCTAGCTCACATTCTCTTTTTTTTTTCCCCATCTTAACCTACTTTTCCTTTGTCTTTCTCTCTTCTTTTTCTGCTTGGGTTCTCTTCAAATTCAAATGTGGCTAAGCAACATAGCTGAAGACTGTCCCTTTGTAAAGAACAATCTCATGACTGAATATATTTTATGGTAGTATTTTCTACTTGGCTCAGCTATTATTAGAGCAAAGGTGTAGTGCTTAACCTAGAGTTATGGATGTTTGAGTGGCAGTAACTGACACTTTTTGAGAGAGAGAGAGAGGGAGAAAGAGAGAGGAGAGAGGCTGGAAGCACAATAAAAGTCAAGAAATCAGTGACCAATAAGACTTTCTTCTCCTTGAAACACTACTGAAGCTCCCCACTCAGAGTCACTCTAATCTTCATATAATTAATATAAAATGTTTTGTGTTTCTTTTTGTAGCTTAAAGGAATCAATTTAAAACAAAATTTCAGTGAAAACAAAGTGGTACATTGTTCAGTTAGCAGCAAAAGCCAAAGTCCTGAAGGAGACGAGAGTTTACTTTGACAAGTTTACTCATGTGCAAGTTCCAACTTAGCTTGTCTTGTCTTCACATTAGTTGAATCCTGGTGAAGTCACACAGTTCTTGCTGGAAGGCAAGCATAGATACCATAACCAATCACTCTTCATGTTATACTTCATTCCATTTGGGGATAATTTAGTGAAAAAAATTTGGGGAAGGTACCAGAAGCTATAGTCATACCTCACAAATATTTTTGTTAAACAAGTTGCTTGTGAGCTGTAGAGTGATACAGCCAAAAGCAGCCTGCTGGAGGGAAGTGATGGATTTTTTAGGTTATCAGTGTTTCACATTTTGAGGTGCTTATTTTTCCGTAATTATGCTCAGTTTATCCTACAGATCCTGAGTATCCCCAGATTTAATATCTTTGTGTTCTTTTCCCCTTTCTTGGTCTAGAAGAATGACTCTAGCAAACTGACTGCTTGGTCTTCCAACTAACTTTGCTTATAGTGTGTTTGGCTTTCAATGAGAATGAAACACTAGACCCTTAGGCAGCTAAAGAATAAGTAAGAAACTTCAATTTAAATAGCCTGTCTTGACAATTTCCAACAATCCACATGTTAATTGCTTTTGACCACAGGCATCTTCAGTACGTACATCTAAGGATTTTTTTTTCTTTTAATAAACTTCCCTGAATCCAATCAGAAATCCAAAGTACCTTCTTGCATGAAGCAAAAAAAGTGAGGAAAAATTCATTGCATAGTAATATTTTTCCATACATCTTGATCACCATGGCTTGAGGAAAAGGGACAATCCAAGAATATAGCTTCTGGTCATTTTTTCTTTTGAATTTTTTTTCAGTTGGTCATGAAGAACCTGAAACAAAAACAAAGGAAGAGGAAGAGGAAGAGGAAGAGGAAGAGGAAGAGGAAGAGGAAGAGGAAGAGGAAAAGAAAAAGAAAAAGAAAAAGAAAAAGAAAAAGAAAAAGAAAAAGAAAAAGAAAAAGAAAAAGAAAAAGAAAAAGAAAAAGAAAAAGAAAAGGAAAAAGAAAAAGAAAAGAAAGAGAAAAAGAAAAACAAAGAAAAAAATTTTGGTAGTCAACAAAACTTGGGAATTCTCAGATTCCTGAAAACCCCTTTAATTTATGTGAAATTATAATTAAAAAAAAAAAAGATTTAGATATATCATTTCAGTGGAACTGAAAGATTTTGAATTTGATTCTCAGGCTACTATTTCACCAAATATTGTTTTTGATGTTTTAAAAACAAGGCTCAATTTCCATCTAAGGAGCTTGTTTTGATAGCCCAGTGAAATCTAAGGTCTTCCCAAGAGCTCTACTGTAGTTAGTATGACACAGGCAGACTACTTGAACAATAATGCTGTAGGACTCCACAATGAAATTTCATTATTGTCCATCACTGTTTTAACTGCATCCCTGTTTACTTAGATCCGGAGTTTGAAGTTAATAGCAACAGACTACAGTTAAGGAAGTCTTCTGACAAGTCTTGTTTTGGTAGGTCTTACTGGAAGGTCTTATTTTGAACCTGATTGAATGCATTACACTTATATAGTTTTAAATCCTTATATGATGGCTATGCAAGAAGTGAAAAAATTAGGCTGGTGGAGCTGGGTGAAATGTGCATTTTGCAGAGTGTGAAATAGGAAAATGATTTTCCATATTGTGCTTTATTGTCTTGTGACTGTAAAATTTGGAAAAATATCTGCATATTTGAAAATACTAACTAGTTTGAGAAAATTTTCCACTTCTTTATTTAGATTCATTCTCAGTGGATGGGTGCTTTCACGTTGGTTGACATCTTATTGGAATATTCCTTGTCTACATCTATGTCAGGGTGGGAATGTGATGCTTTTGTTTGTTCTGTTTTCTTTTTTATTATTATTGTTTTTAAAAGGAAATGCTAAAAAGAAACCACAAATGCTTTGTTATGTTGTTATGTCACTTTACTTATTACATTTTTATCAAATAATTAAAAATATTGTCGTCTAACTCAGTTCCAGATTTCTGTAAAGAAAGTTGCCTCCCTGTATGTTAAAGCTTACCTATGTCTCTTGTATTACCAATGATTCTGCATGGTAGTTCCTAGAGTGTATTTCTCTTTCAGGTGACTGTGATTCTTACTTCATCCTCTGCTGATAGTGGAGATGCTTTCGGAGATTTTCTTCAACTTTTTTGAGGTTGATTACAAGGTGAGTTTCATGGGAATAAATTTAAGGAATATGGTAAATAAATTTTGGAATGTTAAAACAAAGTGTAAGCTGGAATGCTATACTTATATGATTGATCAAATGACAAACTTGAGGCTCAAAAATGTAGTCAAATCTAGAGTTCAATGGTTTTGGGGGAGCACAAAATGATGATTGTGCAAACTGAAATTTGTAGGTAAAAGGGACAGTGTAAATGAACTTCTGATTTTGAAGAAACAAAAATATTTTTACAAATTGCTGCAAAGCATCCTATTTTAATGATTTCAAAATGATTTTTAGTATTGAAAATGATTTTTCCTTTTAAATGTGACCTGAAGTTTAACAAAATGAGATTCAATACTTACTTATTCATTATTGAGCTAAAAATGAATGCTTTGAAAATTAAAACAGAATATTTCCTTTAATTCTTTTTTTTTCTTTTGTATTGAGTTGAAGAAAAATTTAAATGGAGAAATTAATTACTAAAAAAAAAAAATCATTTTTTAAAAATATTTTCCCAACTTCAAGGTGATAATTTTCTTTCAAATTTGAAACACTTTTCATTTATTATGGAGTGGAAAAATACTTTCTGTCTGACTTTCTTTAAATGTTGAAAAATATAAAATGTGTATTACTGCAAGATAAGTTCTATTTGATAAATACTGGATATATTTCTTGATAATTATTTTTCAGAGATTTGTGCAGGCCTCATAGAGCAGCTGTGGTTGATACATACATGCTAATTATTGTATTAGCCTTTAAATTTCATCTATCTATAGCTGTATTTAAATGAACTGTTCCTTGATATATATAACTGGCAAAGTTCCGAGCTGGCGTGATCGATTCAACAGAACAGGGAGTATATCTACCTAAAAGGCAAATCTTCAGGCCACCAGTTCTGACATTGCCAAGTTACAGTTAATTTTCTGATTAACATTAGTTTATTGAAGAGGTTGCTCTCATTTATGTCCTGTTACCTACAGAAGCAGGCTGTTCAAGGAGCTAGCAATAAGCAGAGAACAGAGGACTTTTCCTTTTCGTTAACCCAAAGAGGAGGGCACGGAAAACACAACATACATGGTTCTTCACATGCAAGGAAAATATTGCAACAACCTAAACTGGCAATAGTCCAAAGAAGTATTCACTGGAGGGTTAGAAATGTGAAGGAAAGAGGGAATCATCTAAAAATGACAGAAAATTAAATATAATTTGCTGAATACTCTTCTAAATTATTTTCCTTCTATCCTTTCTATCTCAACTAACAGAAAAACAATATAGAAAAAAATGAGAAAGGAGATGAAAGTAAATCAGACCATTTTGCATTTCACTGTTAGTTTTTGTTTTATGAAATATGAAAAGAAGTCCAAACATAGCCTTGTCTAGGAAACCCACTAATTAAAGTCTCATTTTACCTAGACTTTGCCCTCCAGCATTTTCATTTTACTCCCGTTCAGCAGCAATGCCACTCTGTAAAATGATCTTAAAATTAAGGGTTTGGTCAGATCTGTATATGGAGTCCTCAAAACAATGTGTTGGTACCGTGGGAAATGATTTAATGGGCAGCATTGCCCATCACACCTTTTAAAGGATCATGAGAAATTATGTAAGACTTCAGAACTGAATAGGGCTTTTTATATGGCAGATTTGTATAGAATGAATTGGAAAGTGTTTTGGGGAAGGTTTTTACTTGAAAGATGTTAATTCACCTATTGACTCACCCTCTTTCATGCTTTTTTTTTTTTCCTTCTGCTTAATCTCTTGCTGTAATGCTTTCACAGCCTGATTCATCTAGCCATCTCTCTCATGCCATTTCTGTCTTACCTTCTAAATCTTCTTGATTGTCAGTTCTTTTCTGGCTCTTTTTCTTCATGATAAAAGCATGTATTACCTTCTTCACCCTCAAAAAGTTCTCCAGTGACAACTTTGCTTTTCCAGTTACCATCTTATCTTTTTTTATCCTTTTGCTCTTCCACCATTAAGGTCAGTGGATACACAGTATTTTGCAGAGACTGTCTTCACCCATTCCTCTCTATCCAGAGGGTTTCCCTGAACAGTTCTTACATAACAATAGTACTCTTATTTTTGTGGACAACATCATCTTCCTGTTCCACCTGGATATCATCATTAATTCAGAAATTTACTAGGTATAATGCTTTCAGTTTGTTCTTTGTAATGTCTCTGAGACAACTCCTTTGATGGCTGTCTGCAAAGCTAAACTCCTGTCTTGGCTACTACAATATCATACAACCTACCTTTGATAATTACGTAAACAAAAATGTTTTTTTTTCTGAGATTCATATATTATTTATATTCTCTGTTATCATGGTCATAATTGTTTCCTTGTTTTTGTCTGGATTCCTCTGGCTTAGCTTTCTATCTCTTGTCTAAAAAGGTTTTGCTTTTAAGGTCGTCAATCACAGGTTCTCACTCTGCTTATCTTTCTCCATTTGTTACCAAAAAGTTACCTAAGATCAAACATTAGCTCACATTGTTATTTTGCTAAACATTCAAATAAACAGCTACAGAATTCTTTAATATGCTTGTCTTCTAACTTACGGGGAGTATGAGTCAAGCTATTGCATTATTACTTGTCAAAAAGCTTTTTTTCTTCCATTTGTCAAAAAATACTACAGAAAATTTGGCAGTATTTAGACTGCTAATGTTTCAAAATCGCTGCCTGTCAGGGCAACACATATCTAATCCTTTTGTCTTATTCATCTCCTATTTCCTGTTTTATGACTGGAGTGTAAGTTGCTTGATACGCAAATGTTTAATTATTTTAGACCTGTGCAGCACTGCCTCTTTTGATACTGGTTCAGAACAGTGACATTAGAGTAATATGAACAATTGTAAAGAGTCAGCAGAAATCAAAGATATTTTTTCTGCAGAAAAATACTTAGCATTATGCTTTCCCATATCCTTGGTGGACCTTTTTGCTAGCCAGACTGGTAGAAAGTTTTGGTAGCCAATCTCTTAGGCCAATAGGAAGTCAAAATCCTAGGGATCCCAGTGCCTAGAATAAGCACCTAAGAACCTAAGAAATGCACATCATCTAGTTGAACATCCTCTCTCTAACTACAGAGAGAGTTAGTGGGGTTCCCTTTTGCATGAAGAAGGTGAAAGGTCCCAAGTCTTGATACAAAACCGTAAATGTTCTCTTCCCATTCTAATGATCTGTTTGTTTTTTTTTTGTTTGTTTGTTTGTTTTTATTAATTTATTTTCTAGACTGTTTTCAGGAAGATAAGTACAATGTGTTTCTGTAAAACATGAAAGATATTATTTTCTTTGTTGGGCTACAATTTTTATCTTTATTAACAAGGCCTCCTGTGAACTACCTTCTGGACTCTGCTATCATACAACTTCTGGACAACCTTGCACAAATTGCATCACTCTGCTGCAGTATGCATTGTCTTTCATCAATAGGAACTTCACATCAAATCCCCACAGTCCAGTTTGTTATTGCTTCACAGTTTT
>VXAA01003591.1:1180296-1260284 GCA_013399115.1 Anseranas semipalmata | reverse complement strand
TTTTCCCTTAGGCCAAGGTGGGGACTAACCATCCGGAAAGAGGCTGACCTTAGGCTGGTTGAAGTTAGCAGATAACTGAGCAGTCCAGCTGTGGTGAGCTCTGGGCTGGAGCGGCAGGCAGAAGCATAGGAGCATTCTTCTCCCTTGGTGCAGATCATGCACCCACACATATGGTCCTGTTTATGACACTGGGCTGAGTGGAACCTGAGTGCGATGGGGCTGTAAGTTCAGTGTTTGTTTGGTGCGGTTATGGTGATTTCATGGTGTTTTGTTGGTGGTAATGCTGACCTGCGGCTCGGTTTCCTTCAGGCACACCTACAAGTTGGGACTGCTGCTGTGGCCAGAGCTCTGTTTCAGTGCCAGCATTGCCCCCTTCCCAACAAAGAAGAAATCAGTGAGACTTGCTGGAGGGACTGCTTAGCTCTTCATGAACTGAGAGAAATAGGTGGAAGGGTTTATCCCTCGCATCAGAAAAGGAACAAGGGATGCTCGGCTGGTGGGGACCAATTGTATTTTCCTCAGTCAAACTGAGTAATAAAGGTACTGTCTTCAATGTGGAAATACAGACACATGCAGAAGTACATACACTTGAATATCCTTGTTACTTATCCTTTCTTTTTCCAGGCTATTTGATAAGGAGATATCTTTTTTTTTTTTTTTCCTCATCTAGAGTTTTGTTAAAGATTAGGAGGTATTGGGTTTCAGGGAGGTTGTTGTACACTCCTGGCTGGCACCATGCTCCATTGTGTGCAGCAGCATGATGAAACTTTTGTCCCTGTTGGTGAGCTCATGCCCTCCGGGCCTGGGCAGATTGTTCTTCCTGCAATTAGCATTCATGGTTAGCTAAGCAGAACTTATACAACAACTCTTCTTTGCTTTGAAGGTTATGTTACATGGTTTCAAAATGGCCAAAGGAGATTCCTATATGAAGAAGATATCTGGGAATATCCATTGGCTTCTTGTGTTTTTAATGCTTGCATTTCAGGTAGGATTTCCTTGTTATTAATTCAGTGCTTTCTAATTTAGCACATAACAAAGCCAGACAGCCAGTAAGAACTCAGCAGTTTTAAAATTTTGCATTGAATTTTGTCCCAGTTTTCCAGTCTCTTTCTTGGATTGGGATGGAGAGGGAATATTTTTACTTATTCAGAAAATTCATGTGTTTTTCTCAGAATTTTTCCATTTTTGAGAATACAGAAAACATTTTCTTCTACAGTTGTTTGTACAGAGTACTGTCATATATTTGATCTTCACTGAAAAGATCACAACTTTTCATTAAGCAGAACTCAAGGTGCTTTGAAAAAAGGTGGTACCACTTTTCTTCCTTTATAAGCAAGGGTAATTGAGGCAGAAAGAGTTGAAATGACTTTTCTATCAGCAGAGCTAGAAATATACCCAGGCCTTCAGTGCAAATTGGTAACTGATGGGTTTGGCAGTGTGTTCAGTAGAACTGTGTTTCTGGAAGGGAAGTCCTAGCTGCCTGCCCCGTGCTCTGAGATCTTTCTTTGTATTTACAGGGGAAAATACTGCGGGTGCTCTTCCTCAGGGCATGGATGTTTTGGCCACTGCCAGGACATAGACAATGTCTTAGAAAGCAGCCAGACAGGTGGAACGCTTTGTCAATTTTGTGGGTAACCTGCAAGAAACCCTCTCATACTGCATCTTGTTGCAGAATTTTCATGGCCCTGATGAACGTTTGCATTACTGTTGAAAGATAACTATAAACAAAGAGATAATGAAGCCTTTGGTAACTGAGTGCTGGTACCCCCTGAAGGCAGCAGCCCTTTTCCCGTGAGATACAGGGATGGCTGTAAGTAAGAGAAACATACAGTTTTGTTTTGGGATTTTTTTGGGTGTATCCTCTGCCATTGAGAAAAAAAAGAGGGAAAATATTTTAAATATTACTTAGATAACAATGATCCTGTTAAATGCATACGTCAAAATAGATACAATAAAGACACAGAAACTTGCTAAAACAGGACTAGTGTGTCTGTAGTAAAAGACTCTGTTCCATGTTTGTTCTAGGTCACATTCAAATGATCTCTATTGTCATGGTGTTTTCATTTAAAATGATGTGTAAAGTCAGTCCTGAGTGGGATTTCCTACAAGAAACATAGTGGAACAAAAAATGCTCGGAATAATGATGACACGACTAACATTGTATAAATGCCTCCTTTGCTAAAAATACCTCCAGGTCATAGCCTCTGCTAGTGTAAAATGGTGTAAGAATGCAGAGTGTGTCAAAGCCTGAGGACAGGAGCACTTGGGCAAAGATTTGCTTAGATGCAAATTAAGCCCCTGGATGAGCACAGCTCCTCGCTTGGCTGGGCTCAGCTTGAGGAACAGTGGATGCTGCACTGAACTTGAATTTTAGATCCAATATTAAAAGGCATTGATTTTTCATTTCACTTGTATTTGTTTTCCCTTATTAGTCCAAGTTTTATTAGGAGCAATTTATTTATAAGACTCTTTAGATCATAACATTTGTGCCAAACTTAGGATCAAATCCAGCTCTTGCATGTAGCCGAATACATACTTTATGCTTTGACCTTCAGCTCCAAAGCTGTCTGGGAATATTTTCCTGTGTTTTTCTACATGCAGGCAGCTTGCAAATAGCCTGGTGAACACTGAGGCAGTGTACATCCATGATGCTATATACAACTATCTGACAAATTATAACACATCCTTCATTTCTGGGTGCAGAGGCTATAAGTGAGAGCACAAAACAGCAGCACGGATGTGTGCAGACCTCTGTTCTCTCTGCAGCAACATTTGGTATTCCAGAAGACTCTCTGTCAAATGAAATTTTGTTTTGATATCATGAGCTAAGCAATTTCTCTTTTCTTACTGGTTTGCAATGTGTTATTCACCATTTGCTTTTACCCCCCTATTCTAGAAATAACTGCTTTTCAAGAACATGCTTTTATTACAGTATCTATTCTAGAAATAACTGCTTTTCAAGAAATCGCTTCTAATGCTGAGCTTCTTATTCAAGCAACACTTGAAATCGACACTTATGGATTTGGCCTAAAAAATGCTGGGTGATTTGGGTGTTCATTGGGCTGAAGAGCAATAACCTTTGCTGTCAGTGCAGCCTCTTGATCGTTGTTGGGTTTGGGAAAGGGTCTCTAATTGTAAAGCATTTTTTGTTGCCATTTTTGAAATGATCTGTGAAATAGATTGTTTTAATGGATCAAATTATCGGGAAATTTAATTTTGGCTGTGGCCTGCCTGTTTGTAAATGGCCCCTGGGAAAAGTTTGTTCTCTTAACAGATAAACCTCAAAAAAAGGATTATTCTATTAGCCTGTGTGGTAAAGGCAAAAGTATGATTTATCTGGAAGGTTTTAAATGGATAGTTATGAGTTCACTGTGACCAAAATATCAGTGAAAGTGGATCACAGGTGATCACTTTTTCTAATGTAAATCATTTAACACCAGTAATTTTCCTCTGTTGCCAATGCCATTAGTTATTTCAGAGGTAAAAAAAAAAAAAAAAGGATGTTTTTCTTTCTTTTTTTTTTTTTTTTTTATTTTACTAGGTACCCATAGCTTAACTTAATGATTTGTATAAGTGATAGTAATTGCTGAAACTACAGTTGAGTATTATTAGCTATAAAATGAACATGGTTATATGTCCAACACAACTAGCAAGGAACAGAAATGCAGTTGTATCCAAGAGAAAATAATTACAGCAATAATCAGTGTAATTCATGATAATGGCTGAATTGAATTTCACACCATAGCTCCAAGCACTTACATTTAATGAATGTAGTTTGTGCTTGTTTACTAAAAAGGTTTTTAGCAGAAAATCGATAATGTAACTTCAGTGTTTCTAATTGCAAATGCAATTTTTTTTAAAAGTAGTGGTTCAATAAGGATTTTGTAGGGAAAATTAAGGTATGTAAGTGCAGCAAATGCTGTTACTTTAATTAGGCTACCTGTACATCAGTAGTGTAGTTCCTTGATATTTATTTATTACTACATATTGATTAAAATTGGTTTGCATTCCATTTTTAAGACTAGCTAATATAATGAACATTGAAACTTTTCAGCAAGTGCTGGCTGTGACTAAGCATATCACTTTATAATGGGACTGTCCTCACAAAGAGGGGTTTTCACCTTAAAAGCATTATCATAAGAGGAAGAGAATATAGGCTGGTCTACAAAGGTGATTTCTACATGATGAATACAAAAGAGATGCTGGCCCTTTCCCTGGAATAGGGGATTGGTGGTTAGTGGTGTAATTATAATTGCTTAATTGGCCCAAGCTTATTCTTGTGCTTTATTTGACCCTGAGTGTTTTTTCCTTTGAGGGAAAACTTAATTTTTTGCAATGGCAGGGAAGCTTAGGAAAGTAACACCAAAATAAAGTTGTGTGTTCCTTAACCTTGTCATCCACTGTGGTCTCCTAACGTATGGTGTAACAGGTTGGCTGCGATACCCAGGCTATCAAGAGATACAACTCTAACAACAATACCCATAAATACTCCCAGAGAGTCATATGCAGGAATAAAACCCACAGCCTTGCTTTTACTGAAGCCAACAGCAAGTCTCCAAATGTCTTAATGGGTGGAGCATAAAGGCTGATACACGTGTAAGGCTGGGGAGAATAGAAGAGGTGGGAGTGAAGGCAGAGCATTTAGACAACAGAAGGGAAAATGAAACCCTTAGCAATGGGCTTCCTGGAGCTCAGTTACACGCAAAGAGAAATTGATTTCACTTGTGTGCTCTTCCTTGCTCTTTGAGACACGGGCCCAAGTGTTATGTCTATGGGGGTAGGGGAAGACCTGTGAATTCCCTGTGAACTTTCTTGTACAAGTAACTAAGCCACCTTTTCTGTCTGAAGGAGACAGTCTTTTTTGTGTTAAAAATCATGGCTGGTGGAGATGTTTTATCTTAGAATGTTTTGAGGTAACTCACGCTGGCATTAACAAAGTCATTAAGTTACATATCTTACCAAACTAAGCTGAAATTTGAGCAGGAGTAATGTCACTGCCTGACCAGCACCAGTAATATGGGAACTAAACTTAAAAAGTGGCAGCGAACTAAGTGTGATTCACTGGGAAAATATCAAGACAGACAAAAGGGCTTAAAAAGTAAAACTGGATCGTTCAAGACATGTGCTCTGATTATTTTCTGTGGCTACCTGCCCTCACTGCTAGAACCAGCATTGCATTTTCTGCTGGGTTCAGTAAGGCATTTTACTCTACAAAAACAACTAGCTCCTTTCCAACCAATGATTACTTGTAATTATGCTTTCCCCTGCTATTATTCTAATAGACTGTCATGCTGCACAGAGGAGGCGTTTGGAGGCTGCTTTTATGGATGGACTGTTGGAACACTTAATATAGCTCTATTTTTGAATTATCAGGTTCTATCCTTTTGAAGTCTGTGTTAGTGGAACTCCTATTTATGAAATGTGCTGTGCTTAAAGGTTTGCTATTGATGAAGAGGTCCAACAGAGGCCTTTATTGTAAGTACTGTAGCATTCTCCCTGAGAAATAAATAGCCTTGCTAAAAGGTATGTTGTGTACCAAGGTTGCAAATTATCAGCCAAGCACCTTATAACTGTATACTTCAAAAATACCTTTTTGCTTTCTGTTTGTTGTCTTTTTCCACAACATGAACGGTGTTTTTAAAAACACATAAGGAAAAAAAACCATTTTTTTAGCTCTTTAATTGGACATCATGTTCTCGAGCAAGAATATAACTCTTTAACATACACATATATCTGCAGAAGGAGTTGTTTACAGGCATGTCCTTCTCAACATTAAACACTGAAAGTTTTGAGGGAGTTTTCAGCTCTCATTCGGGGAGTGATTTGAATTGCTGATTTATTGCAAAATTCCATCACTGTGGCAGCCATGCCAATGCCTCCAAAGCTGTGAGCTGAGGACTGCTACCAATTATTTAGGAAAATAATAATGAGAACAATGGAATATATACGAAACAGAAGAAAAAAAAAATGAGGTATCTTCATAGTCACTAAGCATTTACAAAGACCAGGTAGGAGGGATCTTTGTAGCTTTGTTTCCCTTTTGTGTTGAAATTAATGGGGGCTCAGTCATGCAAGGTCCTGGGTGCTCTTTCTCCCTTGTGAAATCAGCTACCAAACCTCTCTAATTCTGTCATTTACCATTGCTCTGTGCCTTAAGCTCTTTGGACCTAAAGTCAAAGCGCGCTGATGATATGAAACCCATTGATTTCTGTATCTCCTGTTGAGTTGTATCCTTTTTTAGGACTGCAATAAATCAGAAGCTTATGCCAATAGAATTTACCTGAAAAATTAAAAAGAAATATTAATTTTTCATTGTTTATATTTTTATCATCACAACATGCTGATTTCTGTGGAAGCTACTACATCCAGCCATGCCTTTCCTCTCCTTAGGAACTTCTCCTCAGGCTTTTCTTGCAAACTTGGGGTGCTGTGCAGGGGAGGGGACCAGAGCCTCCTGCTGCCCCAGGACTGGGGACTGGCGAGCGACCTGGCGCCTTGGGAATGGCACCACCAAGCACACTGCTCCGAAACAGCAAAGCATGCAGGACAAGGGTGATGCCGGAGAAAAGAGTGGGTGCGTGAAAATGCTAATGTAGCGGATGTTGCAACATGGAAGGGGTTTACATTTAACACAACAAATAAGGCAAGTCGTAGCTCTAAAGTGTTTATTTGGAAGTTTTTCATTTGGAACCATAATGTATCAGAACCTTGACTTTGTACTCCCTAATTCATCTTTACTTATATATTTTACTATTACCGATAGCTTTCCCCTTAAGCCTGTCTATTTGCTAGTAGATTTGACAGATGACAGCTACTCTTTGGGATGTTAGATGGCGTTTGTACGGCTATGATGCCAGGAGCGTTCTGAGCGCTGGTGTTGCATATTTATTGATCTCCATATTCCCAATAATCTGATGCACGTCACATTTGACAACATTATGTGGAGAGGTCAGCTGTATGGGGCTAATGAAACTGTTTCAAAGATGGATGTTGTTTTCCACAACATTAACCTTGCAAATAGCTGTCACTAGTGCATTTCACTATGGGGCTTGGCGTTTGAGAACCTCCCTTTTTTTATTGTTGATGTTAACATTAAACAAAACCTGAAGCCATTAAATCTCAGTATTTATATATGATAGAAAACATGGACGACATGGCATCACTCCAAATGAAAATCTTATTAACAGCATACGGTGCTTGTGGCAAAGTCCTGAACAATCTGAAAATTGGTTTGGCTGTCTGAAATGTTTGACAGATTAGCTAAGGATGATGTAAAAGGACTGAACAGGGAACAGCTGAATTCTAAGGATTAAAGTGGCAAATAGAAAACCCTGATGTAATCAGAAAACGCATTGCACTTTCATATTTTACTGCAATATTACTGTTCTCACCCAGAGCTTATTACATCCAGGGCAATATAAAATTTAGATTACCCTTTTATTTTAAAATTATTTCACTAGCATGCGTAATGTTACAAGGGAGCACTCGATTTCTAAAGAGGTCTCTTGAAGTTCTTTTCCTTAAAAAATACTGTTATGGTGATTTAAATATTTAATTGTAGGTTTTCTGCTGTCACACCGAGGCACTTCAATACAGGAGTCCTAGGGGCGATAAAAATAATCCTTGGAGGCCCCTTTTCCACATTACAGTGTTTTAGAACAGTTGTAGTAACTCTCTTTCGATGTCATACTGCATCTTTTGTAATGTAAATTTTGCACATACTTACAGAACACAATTCCAAATATGATTTTGATAGGCAAGCAATTTAGAAAATGTTTGTGTTAGCCATCGGAGCTGTGGAATGCCATATATTTTTACAGTGTCTTCTGGGACTTCAGTGCTTTTTAAGTGAGCAGGAAAAAAACACAACCCTCGTCCTGGTCTGGAAACCCACGATTACATTTTAATATCTTAAGGTGCACTCAGTAAATGTTAATATAAAGCCTATTCACAGAGGGTGAGAATCTGACTTCTGCACCGAGTAAAGGTCAAACGACTGTGATAAGGACAGCTGAATGTGGCCTCTGAAGGTCCTTAAGGTGATGTGGAGTTGTTGCAATGTCTCTGTGGAGTAATAGCTACTATAGCTGTTCTGCAGCAAGCCCTACTTGTCAGCTGTCAGTTCAGTCCTCCAATATTAGACAATAGTTTTGTCATTTCAACCTGCTGTTGAAATGCCACCAGCTTGTATCAAGAGTGCTGCTCAGAGGTGACACTGCAAAAGGTGGTGGTGAGTGTTCAGACCCAGAGCCAATAAAGGTACCAGAAGGCATCTCCGAGTTGAGCTTCATGAGGTTCAGGTCATCCCCTCAAATGAATGCCTGAAATTAAAGGACAAAAAAAGGTCAGCTGAGATGGAAAACACCTAAGGCAACCCTTTTAAAAATGCTGTCTAGGATGAGCTTAAAATAGGTTGTGATGAATTTAGCTTGTCATAAATTGTCCAAAAGTTAAATGTTGTCTCTAAACTAGTCTATGGACTGTCCATGAATTCAAAGGAGAGAGAGAGGGCTTTGTGGGGAGCAGCTCATGGGTCAGGATAGAAGGAGCTGCTGCCTGGAGGCATCTTTTGACTATAGATCTAAAAGGGCTGAGGTAGATGTCCAATTTTTAGTCAGTCAAGACCAATGAGGTGGCAGCCACCCCAGCAAAATACTTGAATATCTGTTACTATAGAAACTTCCAGATAACATAGTCCTCAGGCTAGTCTTGAGATTTTTCTTAAGATGTGGTCAGAAAAGAAGAAGAATGTATTTTTTTTTTTAATTTCATATTTATTATATAGCACAATGGAATGCATTATAATATGCAACTTTTTTCATAAAAGTTTGTTAAGAATGCAAATATTCACAAGTAATAAAAAGAAGGTCTCATCCCTCAATTTCTGGCAGTGTCTTTGGTGTCTGCATTATTTATTTAGTGACTTAGTACAGGGTCACGCAGAGTTTCTCCAGAAGTAGAATCTAATGCCAAATGAACATTGTAGATCGAGTTAAAACAGCTGATTTATATTTATACCAACCCTTAGTAATGTGTACTATTGTTAATTATAAAAACATTCTCCTGTAATAATTCTCAGGTTGCACAGTATCATTATTGTATGAGGTTGTGCAAAAATATAATACACTTCTATAAGATGATTTCTGATATTACTAAGCCCACATGCTATAAAATACTAAGCGTTCACCAAAAAAAGAGTCAATGGAAAAAAAACTTTTTACTCTAAAAGCTAATGAACTATGATTTCTTTTTATTTGTCTTTTGGGTTTAAAGCCTCCAGACCTCATTTTGAAACTCTTTTCTGAATCCAAGATAGCCAGTTTATTTTCTAAAGAAAATAGAAGTCAGCAGGGCCTCTCACAAGTACAAAGGCTTCACGAGCTTGGACTTTAAGATTTCAAGTGTTTATGACACAAACAACTTAAGCATTCTCAGCAATGCTTTTTTTTTTTTTTTTTTTCAACCCCAAGATAAATATAATCTCTTCAAAGATGTTAACCTAACAGACAGGTCTCCTTGCTGTAGAAATACACATTTATGTACTTGGATGTGTGATGTTGACACAATGATGAATCTGTAGACTGTCTAATGCTCCATATCTATCCTGGGACTGGGAGCAAGGACCACATTTTTTCTTTGGCTTTGCCATTATGACCTGAGATTTTTTTATTATTATTATTATTTTTTCCCCTGTGAAATGGAAATGCCACAGCTAGCAGCTGCAGAATGGATGTCCACCTGGGAGAGCACAGTTTGGGCAGGGTGGCTCTGTTGCCAATAGCACATAAAGGTATGGCATGGCCAGGATGACTGCTTGGATGCCTGGTGTGAAGGATCAGGTATCTGTTTTCAGATGGGTCATTTGGCCTTGGCTGCCATCTGGGGAAAGGCTAAGAGTTATGTCTCTGTGTCTATAATAGGGTGCTGCAATGCTCAGCTACTACATCCTTAAAGACTGAGAAATACCTAACCTTAATATCACTAATGCCTTCAAAATAATGCTTAAGTGGGACTTCAGGGGTGGAATGAGTCTAGTTCTAGACCTCTGGACAGAATCAAATTTAATCCTTAGGGAACCTTATCTGTGCCTCAGAACTGCAAAGTGCTGTGCACTCTACCCTGATTGTTCGGTAACTTGCAGAAATGAGCCCATATAAAGCATTAAAGAACTTCAGAGCCCGGCATTTGATTGCGCAGAGTTAGAGAGAGAGGAGAGATGAGAATAGCGGCCACAGGACCCAGGCTGGCCCTCAAATTAGTGGGAATTTCTTAGCAGAAGCTCCCACCTGCTGGGAGAAGTGGAAGTGCTGCTGGTGTGAGGATTGCATGATTTGTACCGGAGTCCTTGAGACCCAGAAAAACTAATTGTTCACAAATCTTCATCTTCAAAAAGGTAGGATTAGTTAGTTGCCTCTTAAAAAAAAATAATCTGAGAAGTGCTCTTAACAGTCAGGTACAAGAAGACATATGCGTGAATCCTGCTCTTTGCAGATTTTTAATGCCTTTCTTTGTGGCATCATCACAAGAATGTCCATCTGCTATCCACTCATGGATGCTGAAAACCACTCCCTGCTTGCTCCTGGCCCTTGGCTCAAGGATCAGGACCTGGCAGTCAGGGAGAGCATAGGCTGACCCCATCTCTGATGGAGGAGGATTTTCTCATTTTGTTTGTGTGTGTCACAAATGTTTTTCTTCTGAGAAAGAGGATTTAAGGAGGCCATATGTATATGTGCTTGTATGACATCAACACAAATTCCCACTGAATTTCAGTATTTTACATTAAAATATATATTTTTTGAATGTTTCAAAATGTGAGTTAAAAGATTATTTTGTAAGTGTTGAATAAATTGTATGGGTTTGGCCTGGTTATCTGAAGAGATGAAACGTTCTCCAAGGGCAGTGTGGGACACAATCTAAGGACACAAGTCATTTGTATGATCTCAGGTATCCTTGTTCCACTGTTAAGGAAAAATGTGTTGTTATTTTCACAGGATTTTGTATCTCAGTAGTAATAGTTGAATTTAACATGCTATACTGAAATATGACATTGTGTTACAAGTACAATGCAACTGTAATATTCTATTAATTTAATATATATATATATTTAAATTCTCAAAGGCTAACTAGGATGGCTTGAAACATTATTCTTTTGCACATCAAAGTATTTCCTGTTTGTTTTACAGTGAAATGCCTTACAATCTCATTCCCTTCAGAATGATGTTTTTTGGGAAGAGAATGCCTAATGTGAAATGAAGATGCTGATTTTGTCCAGCTGATTCAGAGGAAAGCATGAGAAGCACACAGATGGGAAATAATCTGCCTCCCATGTAGATCCTCCCATAGTCCTAAAGACTAACTCTTAGTCCCTAAGACTAAAGATCTTTTTCCCTAAGTTCATCTGAAATCCTGCAAATCCTGCAAATCAGGACTGGATATTATTTCAGAAATGTTCACCACTGATAGATGGAGGCAGAAATTTTAAGCAATATTTTAGAAATTGGAAAACATGTAGAAGACAGGAAGAGAAGACTCGCTCTTCACCTCCATGAGTGTGGGCCTGTGAAGTGAGGGCTTCTGCCATCTCCCCACCACTGTTCAGCAGAAGGTGGAGGTGAAGCCCCACATGGCCCTCAGTGGGGTTGTCACCACTTGGGGCACAAGGGGTGCCTGGCAGAAGCACTAGTAGATCCTCGCTGGTGGTGAGGATGCTGCTAACCATAACGGAAAGTTAGGGCAGGGAAGCAATGTTCTGGCTTGACACAGTGTAGCAGGAAAAGGCCCTTTGCGGCCTGAATGCTGCCGGGCACCTGCAGCCATGGTGGGCAGGCTGGGGCCTGAGCTGTGGCCTGGCTGAGGTGGGCCTGGGCTTTATGAACGCTGGCCTTCCCACAGAGAAATGCAAAACGTCCCTGTGTGGAAACCGGCCTGGTTTCTCCATGTTCCAGCCTGCTTATAGTCAGCGATTGCATCAAACTGGCTCTTAAATGCAGGTTAAAGGCCCTGATGAAATACAGAACGCCTCAAAAAGACAACCTAAATTTTTGCCATTTTAAACTTTGCATGGCTGGTATGCTAGAACAGACTCCCAGGTTAATGAGCTGTGAATTTAAATAGCAATTGAAGAAGTCGGTTATAAATATAAAGCCGTTTGCTTTTTGCCTTCCTGTTGCTTTCCCGGGCTCCTGAAGGCCTTCCACTGATGGAGAGCTTTTAATTTCACATTTTGGCCCCCACCACAGGTGATAAACAAAGGTTTCCCATTGCTGTGACTCGGGTCAGTGCTGCAGCCTTAGCGTCAATCCCGCTGCCTGTAATTACACACAAAAGGTTACTGGGATCTGCAGCTAATTTGCAGCCTCTGTTTAGCAGAATTTAATAGGAGGTATTACTGGTGCAGCAGTAATTAAGGACCTTTGTCAATAAGACGGAATAGATGGCCACACTTTGTTGTAATCAGTGGACTCTTGAGAACCCAGAGGAGTGAAAAGCAGTGAGAGGAGCAATCCATTTTGCGAATAACATGGCTGTCCTTTCACCCCCCCACTCACTCCCCCCTCCTGAAACCAGCAATGGAATAATAATTCCCCAGGCAATGAAAGTACAGGAATAAAAGTACTTACCCTCCAGCCTGTGATTNGGAAAAAAAGTATTTTCCCCCCCGCCTTGTGTTTTTTTTTTTTTTTTTTTTTTTTACTTTTTATTTACTCTACTGTGCTTTTTATTTGCTTCAGGCTGCATTTGATGAAGTATTGTTTAAACAGCGCTGAGCAAAATGGATATAGGGAGATGGAAAATAGAAAAAGGAGGAATTTTAACCAGGTGGATACATGCATTTGCCTTTAAGGTGGATGGCATTCGGTTTATCAATTATTTCCTTTGGATTTTTTAAAAAAGAGAAAGAAATGACAAAAACAAGTGGCTTGGTGAAGAGGTGGAGAGAATCATTTAGAGCTGTCTCTGCACAGTGTCGTTCAGCTGTAAATGGGTCGCAAACAACAAGCGAGAAGTGAACTTGGTGCAGCATTGTGGCCCCCTCTACTCCCCCCCCGCCGCCCCCCCCATCACTAATGTACCAATGAATGGCCTGGCACAAGACTGAGAGCCAGACACACGGACACGCGCGCACACGCACTGGCGGAGGGGGGAGAGGGAGAGAGGCTGGTATGACACAATTCAAAGAGTGCTTTAAGGTGTACACTCCTTTCAGTAATTGGTGAAGAAGCTGCATTTCACTCACTGATTTCCTGCCTTTTTACAGGTTTTAACAAGCATGATGCTTTTAATAGCGGTTTGAGTACTGGCTCTTTATGAAGGCTCTCTTTTTTAAAGCAGCTTTAACTATACCCTTTCTGTCAGTAATGTCTGAAAAACTTCTACCTTTAATCATTCCTGGATCAGGCAGCAAACAAGCAGCTCCTTTTCCTTTTTCAATTACACGCTGGATATTCAGCACAGATATAAAAAAAAGAAAAAAAAAAAGAAGCATCTTGAGCCTATCATGTATTAAATGCAGCTCTTTGCTGCTGCATTAAAATAACACCAAGGATCTGGCTTCAGCCAACAAAAGCCAGAGATATGAAGTTAAAGCTGCAGTCCTCCTTTTTATCTGCTCCATTGTGATAAGGCATTGTAGCACTCTTAAAACAGTAAGGCATTTTCCATATTGTGTGGGCTGTGATGCTTAGCTAAGAGATCCTGAGCTTTCTGACTCTGAGACCCACAGGAAATCTTCTATGGCATCTTATGGATAGGCTCTGCCTGGTGCTGTTTCTGTGAGGGGTTGCAT
The DNA here is from genome assembly GCA_013399115.1 of Anseranas semipalmata. Lineage (NCBI taxonomy): Eukaryota > Metazoa > Chordata > Aves > Anseriformes > Anseranatidae > Anseranas > Anseranas semipalmata. Next base: position 1,246,498 of record VXAA01003591.1, on the reverse strand, counting down.
TTATTTATTTATTTATTTATTGTGCATTGCTAGTTCAAAAAGGGAGTGAGGTAACAAGCTGGTTCTCTGGCAAAGTTTATTTTGTCAGAGCTGGAGGTTCACGTCTTGATGAGGTTTCCTATACAGGAAGATGATCTGCATGGTCCTTGGTGGATATTTGCCCACAGAAACAAACAACAACAAAAAAAGATCACCTCAAGGGAGACCTGGGCTTAAAATAGGAGGGAGCTTGAAGGTCAGGGCTGGTATGAATCAGGAGAACCATGAGAGAAAGCCAGGAAATAGCTTCCCAGATGTTGGTCATCATTAACATAGTTCTCTGGGTCTTAGGCAAATTAAATCTGTATAAGGAGAACATAGTTGATTTAACAGAGTCTTCAGGTCTCCTTGCTTGCAGAGAACGCTGCTTAAGACATGGATATATATATTTTAGCTCCAGTAGAAAGCCTGGTCTGAAAGAAAGTGATTAGACTGGATTGATCTAACAGTGCTGGAGAAATTCATTCCAGAGTGAAATTCTTAGTGTCCATGTAGTTTACCCTGGCTATTGGGAATGGTGTTAGCTTGCAGAGTATGGTTGTTTTGGTGGTTCATGGACAGCTTCCCCATCCTGGTCATTATTTTGAAGACTTAGGCTGAGTCTTTGGATTGGTTGCAGATGGGGAGCTAATCTGCACTGATTTCATCTTCAGCCCTGGACACAGTTCACTGCAATATTTCAGTCTGAAACTACTGGGAGAGAAGAGGAAGAGAGAAAAGCACTTGTCAGAAAGCACAGTGCACAACATTGCTGACACCACTGATTGTCCTGGTGGACCAAGTGGACCTCTCTCCATCTCTTAGGATTTCAGACATTTTTGAGGAGTATGAAGCTAATATACTTAAATGAAGCAGTAGTGTATGTGGACTTGTAAATGCCGGAAAATGGTCGTGGCTGGAAAAACCCTAATCCTTTTGAACGGTTACTAGGTTATAATTGCATGTGTAAATGCATAAGGGATAAGAACTGCTTTGGGCTAGTGTTGAATATTTTTGTGTTTTCATACAATTCTCCCATTAGGCCAGTCCTCAGTGGTTGGCATAGTTGGCATAACTCAGCTGAACCCAGCTGAAAATGCAGTTTACTGTTTTGGATTCAGATGATGGGTCCAAGCAGGTAAGAGACAATAATCTCATTTTTCAAGAAGGAGACTGAGGGATAGATTCTGAGTTTCTTATATTGGTGTTAATAAATCTGCTTGCATACGTGAGCAGCCACCAGAATATAAGCAGCAGTTTGTAATCTGCTTAAGGGAAACTAAATGCTAATTACAAGGAAAGTTTGTGGTACAGATAGGAATTTTGGTTAGTATTTTTGAGTCAATAATACTGTACTTACTATTTCTCCCAACAGCAGATGAACAAACCATGAGGCAATTCTGAAATGTGTTAGATAAGGGAAAGAAGGTTGCATCCAGCCTTTTGATGGATATAGTTTACAGCAGCGTTATATTTTTTTTCTTTCTTTCTTCCTTCCTTTCTTTCTTTTTTTTTTTTTAATAAAAAAGTGGGGGTGCTTGCTTGGATGCAGGGAAAATTGAAATAGAAACCTCTCAAAAATAATGTTTTTAGTGACAGCTCTGATGACGCCAAAGTGGAGAATCATGTACAGAGTTTTCCTGTCTGATAGATGCAAATTTATTCTGCAATAGGTAAAAATTAAGAGATAATGTCAATGGAGAAGGATGTTGTTGCAGGATAATAGTCTCCTGCTGCTACGCAAATGTCCAAGGCTAATCCAGGATACTTATTTTCTAAGCAGGAGCCATTGATCTGAAAGGATGTTTGCCATTGCTTTGTAGTGCAGTCCTGCAGGTAATATACACAGATACAAGATCTTGTGATGGTGAGTTATGGTAGATTAACTGACTTCTGCACTGATGGGGATCTAGTCTTTATGCATTCTGGGATGATGACTGAAAAAACAAGGCTGATTTCTGGTTTTGAGATTGTTGCCAGTTAGAGCTAATGGAATCTAGCTTTCCTGTGCAAGTACAAAGGGCAGAATATAGCCAGATGTATCCCAATCTGATCAGAGGGGTGAAGCAAACATGATCTGTTCAGGACCGTTCTTCTCCTGAAACTTCGTCAGCGAGAGCCAGAAGGCAAAAGATAAATATGAAGGTCTGAGGTTCAAAGGTTAGTTATTTTCCTTGAGGGAAAATGTATCTCCTGCAAGAGCAGTTGAAGGTTAGTGTTCAATAGGTCACACTCTTTAACCTTTCTTCAGCGCTATTTGGTCATTTGATATCCACGCCACTTCCCGATAAATACAAAGCATGTTACATACAATTTTCACAGATACAAACCTGCATGCTAGGAATGTGACAGAAGAAAGAATAACATCTGTTTAATGAACTTGCTTGAGAAAGGTCGTTTCAAGGTAAATTTCTTTATGATCTGTGAACAAAGTCTGATTTCATTCCTTTTCCCACCTGACTTGCACCTAGCAATGGCTGCTGTGAAAGGCAAGAGACAGTGGCTAACTACAGCCTCTCACTGAACAGCTCTCCCATTGTCCCTGCCAGGTGTGGCCCCCAGCACCTCCCTTGCCTAACCTCATCGCTGAAGTCCTGCTGATACTGAAAGGTGCAAGCTCGACTGAAAGCATAAAACTCCTATTCCTCCATGTTGTCCTAATTTTCCTGTTCTTTGCATTTCAAGGCACTGACATCCTGTTTGAACCCTGGATGATGCCCCAAGCAGTTATTATTGCTTAGAATCTTCCAGATCCCCAAATTTGCTGGCTTGATTATCTGAGGGGCTAGACATTGTGACCGCTTTGTTTTGCACAAGGCTCCTCTGTGGCAGAGAAAAGGGAGGGCAGTGTGGGGCCCACAAAGCCCTGCTCTCCCCACCTGGAAGTTCATCTAGACAGGACATCCCAGGCAGCATCTGTGAGTAGAATAACCCTAGGTGTTGCTTCCAGAGGAAGACGATCAGTATAGGGCAAAAGAAAAAAACACTAAACAAAATGAATACAAAAGCTCTACCCCATTGGAGTTACCAACTACAGAGGAGGACTGTCTTCTGGCTTTGCTTCTCCACTTGAGAGTCATGGTGCTGATAAAGACGGGAGGAAGTTGGGGATAACTTTCAGGTGCAGGTGACAGTGGCAGGCAACGGCTGGGAACAGTTTGAGGCATCATCTGTGCTCTCCTCTGCCCCATGCTGCAGGTGGTGGCTGCTGTGCTGGCACTTTGGCTTCCACAGCAGTGTCTAACCATGGAGAAACGGACAGCCATGCTCCCTTCTACAGTGTGCTGGGATCAGGTCTACCCCTCATCCTGCTGGACTTGTCTGCGCAAGCTTTTTTTTTTTTCCAATCCTGCATTTTTAATACAAATAAAAAACTTGATCTCTGCCACTGGGAAACTGCATCCCATTTTTTTTCCTAACAGAAAAATGGGAATAGGTTTCCTTTAACTAGTGGAAGGGTCTAGACTCTAAAAAGGTTTTTATTATTGTGCGCCCGGGGTCCTTAGTTTTAGACATTTATCTTCTGGCGAACCAGTAGGGAACAAGAAAGGCAGTATTTTGCAACTCCTAGACCCCCAGCTCTAAATAATGACTCAAAGCTGAAATTGAAGCAGGTGCATCATCTTCTTCATTGTGTCACTTTTAGCACAGACATTATACTTTATGGGCTTCGACTATCAAAATAGTTTGTGCAACGGACCCTAAAAATGGTGATGCATCAATCAATCAGTCAAGCTTTATTGCTTCAACTTTCTTTACAGCTGGCTTATAAGCCATATTATAATACACAATAAGAAACACAACAGAATACAAATGCATTGTAATGCAGTACCATTTCTGTGTTTTTACTCCAAAGCCTGTGGCTGCACTCTTAGGAATACCCCAGCGAATCTGTCACACAGAGCCAAATGCATCCCTGGTGTAACCTCATTGATTCTGCCCTGCCAGACCAGCTCAGAGGGGATGGATTCAGCTGGTTCTGGTGGCCTGCATGGGCTCCTGGTGCCAGCCACGCTCTGGCTGTGCTGGTAAACAGAATGGGCCACGGTGTTTAAAGAGGACTGAAGAATGAAGTGGGGTGGCTGGACAAGCAACCAAGCAGAGGGCTGGCTTTTCTGTGGGGCTGTACCAAAACTGTGGGGCCTTCAGCCTTCAGCTGGATATTTTTCCTTTCTTTCTTTGGGATGCCAAATGCTCTGACCAACTTAGGCACTGGGGCAGAAGAGCTCTGTAATGGTGTTTGGTCAGGGTTGCTCCCACTTAAATGCTGTAGGGCAGGGTTATAACATGCACTAGGAGGTAGAACTGCTGTTACTGGGAATTGCAAGGGTTCCCTTTACTCTTTCCACCTGTTTGGCTTCTCTGGCATGGTAACATCTCGTAGGCTTTCCATAAATATTATATGTAGGCATTAGTTTTGTCATCAGCAGGGACAATTTTGAGTGGGACAGATACATCCGTACATACACCGAAATAAATGCAAATATAGGTAAGACTTCCTTTATAGAAATATGCCCAGCATCCAGGAATATTAAACTGTTAGTGCAAGTGAACAAATGGTCATCTATGTATTATTCCATGATTATTGCATGAAAACTTTGCAGTGTAGGCCTCAGGCTTTCATATAAATATTTTGTTTTGAGATGGCAGTGGTTATACCACATGATCACGTCCACGTTAATGCTTACATCAGATGCATGCACAAATAAATCATACCTCTAGACTGTGTGCTTACACCTGCATTACTTTCTCACATCAGCCAATTCTTATGCAGTTCAGAAGAGTGATCTAGGAAAGGTGAATTAGGAAAAAAAAAAGATGATTAGAGTGAGTAAGAAAAAAGAACTTGGCTCTTGAATATAAAATTCTTTATGTTAGAGTATAAAGTATATGCAACGTAGAATTTGAAGTTTTGGATTTTTTTAAAGAGTACTAGAATTTTAGTTAATGTTGCAATAAAAGATGTTTGTAAATATGTTACTAACATCTATTCTGCAAAACAGATTATTTTGTAATACTTGTCCCTTCCCCAAATACTCACATTGTTTATACCAGCTCATAGAGTTTATTATAGTATTTGTAGTGGAAATCTCTAATTTGATATTTCTCTAGTGAGTTTAATGAGCCTGAAAAGTGACATTTAGAGCTAGTTTTCTCTTTGTGCTTTGAAAAATGAAATACAAGTAGTTATCTGTTAAATGAGATAATTACATTGCTACTTTGCTAAAGGCACATATTAGTGATTTTTAGCTTGTTTCACTTAATTAAAGCTTTACAAAATGTAGAGTGCCAAAGCGTTAATAGACCTGTTGGAACAGTTACTGAGACCGTGAAATAAAACCAGTTGTTCTAAACAAGTCACAAAAAGAGATTGATGAAATGGCTGGCAGCTCAGACATAAATTTAAGCTTAGGCTGCATTAGAGCGAATGTAATAATAGCGGCAAGTAACCAATATTTTTAATTTTACTGATCTTTCTGCAATAATTATAAGGAACTTTTAATGTCTGTAATTAGACTGTTAGAGATAGGGTGACTTAGACCAGTGCTGCACTGTGAAAAATTGGATACTTACCATAATTGAAAATTAATCACTTTTCATTACCAGGAAGGGATGCAGTTATTATTTTGAATGGGCTGAGATACATCATATTAATTATGGGCAAACAAATTCACGTATTTGAAGTTAGCAACTTTGATGCCAGTGGGCAAGTCTGTGCCAGAAGTATCTCTGCAGAATAATATGTTTGATATTGAAAATTGCTATATGTTTGTCTGGCTAGTAATTGCAGCACAGAAGTTCATTTTGCTAAAATTTTATTAGTCATCCCCTCAGTGAAACATCTTTGGGCTTTGTTGTTTTAAACAACCCACATCCGAATGGGCAGAATAACTGATAAAACCAGGTGTAACCCAAAATAAATTTATGCAGCTCTCCCAGAAGCCTCTGAGCAGATTTGAACAGTGAGGTAACGAGTTACAACTACTCTGTTCAATGCCTATAATATTCATTACACTGGCAGAAAGTGGTGCAAGTGCTTTGCTGGAAGTGTTAACTGATCTGTTGGATGGTTGTGCAGAGGATGCGCCTTTCCCTGCTCACGTAATGGGAGCATACAGAGGGCCAGCTCCTCACCGCAGACAAACAGATACAGCTCCAGTGAAATCCCTGCAGTTCAGTGATGTTTGGTCTCCCAGGCAGGTGGGCCTCTAGTGGGGAGAAGGCAAACACAGCTTGCAAAAGAGACCGGTTTTAGGCATGGTGCTCCTCGGATGAAATTGTTTGTTTTGTCCTAAGTGAGGATGTGGGCACTGCAGGATAGTCCACGCACAGGACTCTCTTGTAATCAGGGATGGTACCAGAAATAACATTTCTGGACCGGCAGCAGTTTCAAACAGAAATATATTCTGAAAAGCAAACCTTTTCAAGTGAAAATGTGGGTGAAAAGTATTTTTTTTTCCATTTTAACGAAAAAGATCTCATTTTTTTAAAGCAGCTCTGCTCTTTTGCTATGTGTTTTCACTGACACCAGATTTATGATTATAACCATCATGTGTAGCACCCTCAGCACCCTATAATGCCTTTGCATTTAAAAGGTGGCATTTTATGCTCAAAAGATGATGTGAAAATGTCACCATCTTGCTCAACAATTCTTCTCCTCATGCATCTGTCACTGACTCCAGCTGCCAAGAGCAAGGGCAGCAGGCATACAAAATCTGCTCCAAACGTTATTTTGTATGTCGGCAATAGGCTCTTGCTTGGTAATGAATTTCTTAGAAAACACCCAATCTTAGGAGCAATAAATGAGCATAACAGTGAGAGAGATGCTTCCCTTCTCCTGAGCTCTAATAGCTTTGTTCTGGCTGCAGCAGGAAAGGTAGAAATAAAAGCTCTGGCTAGCCCTTGTTTTCATATGCAGAGCCGCACTGTCCGGGCTGCACACCTTTCTCTCCTCTCATTAGGCTGAGCAAGGATGTGGCTGCTCATGACTGGGTGATTGATGTCAAATGTAGTAGCAACATTAAATTTGTCTGAAATGGACAAAGAAAAGCATTATTCACTGTAAAAATCTTGTCTAAAGTTCCCATCTAGCCAGTGCTGTTCCTAAATTACATTTGTATGAATTTTAAAATGGTTTTTTAAATTTCTTGGCCCATGATTGTTCCCAAGGTCACAAAATCAGAAAGCTGGGATCTAAGGCTTGTTAAGACTAGTAGTGAAAAATGTGCCTGTAATATATCTTCATATTTGCAAATGTATTTTATTGCTGTCCATATCCTGTGAGAAAAATCCAATGTTCTTAAAAGACAAGCACTGCTTGTTATATAGACACTTATTAATGTTTATTAGAAACTCATCTCACTAACATACATGGCTTTATTGGAAGTTCCTTAAGTAGCAAATCCAATTTCCTTTCTTATGCTTGTGCTTACTTAATTAACATCAAAAATTGAATGAGGCAAAACAAAGTTTGATATTCATTTTAATAAGTTATGTAAAGTTAGCATAATCTCATTGAGCACATTCTTCATTGCTCCAACTGCATACACAAAGTGCCTTTGCAGCTCCTTAGTTTATAGTTTTGCATCATATACATTAGATAACCTAGCAAATAATGAGACAACCAGGAGAAGAAAGGAATGAATTTTGAAATAATCCCTTTACAGTCCCCGTTCTGGGGATACAGAACTGCGTGCCGTGCAGTGGCATGTGTTCAGCAAGTAGCTGGAGATGCTTTGGTATAGTAAAGGACTAGGACCTAATCCTGAGAGGAGAGGTTTTGCAGGAAAACCTTCAAAGAGCCATCAAGGAAACACATGGCATAATGCTTTTAAGGACAGAAAATAGGGATCTACAGCATGTTTCTGATTACAACACTTTTTAGGCATGCATCTTCCCACCCTGCAGTGAGTTCAGCCCGACACATGCACCAGCTTAAGACTGCACCCGCTCTGGCAACTCTCTCTTGTCAAAATATTTACCTGATCATGTGATGTCTGTTGACCTTAGAACAAGCGTTATCATATTGGAAAGTAATGATAAAAAAATACAGTACTACAGTAAAGCTATTATAAGCTTGTGCCATTACTGGGGAATGTGGTATTGATTTCTTAATAAATTATGCCATAACTTACATTTTTGCCTTAGGTTAACATTTAACACCGTACGCAGAAGAAAGGTACGGTATTATACTGATATCAGAACAGGATTTACCCAACCACAGACTTCAGCACATGCTTGAAAATCAGGAGTGGTGGAGCCTTGGCCACCTGTGATCACCTCCTCTCCTGTGGCTCCTGCGCAGGGGATACCTACGTGCTATCCCAGGTGGACCCTGCATGGGTTTGGTTGCTCTGCTGCCCGGTTCCTCTTCCAGATGGTGCAGGGTTCAAAAACAAATTGTGACTGTTCCTTGGCAATGAGATAACCTTGCTCCAGTAGTGCTGAGTATCAACAAGGATCGTCTCTGAAGTAGTTTTATGGAAGTGAAAGAAAAAAGAAATCCAGCCTGATAATTGTTGTGAGTAGTTGCTTTTACGTTTAAAGTGAAATGTTTTCTCTGTGAGAGTGTTTAGATGAGGGGTTTATTTATAACTTTTATTTTTCAAAATTTTTATTTTGGAATAAAAGTCAGTTTCATCAACTTTTTCACTCTATCTTTTTCCAAGAAAGGGGAGTAAAATAATTAAAAGAGAGAGGGAGAAAGTTCTGCACCATTCTTCTTGTTGCTAAATATAAATATCACTGTAAATCTTGAGCTGTATCACATGTATTCTGCTGGTAAATGGAAATTAAAAAAGAGAGTCTTTGCTGGAAGGGCCTTCAGTGAAAACTAAAAAGCAGCTCTATCTGTGTGTATCAACATTCAACTCAGAAAGAGAAGGTGGGAAGGGAAAGACATCTCGGCTTTGTATGGAGTGTTGCTCACTGTTGGGCTGTAACCTTTATTCCTGAGACAAATATTTCAAAAGCTATTTTTGCCTCCCATTTTCCACCCAGTTAGCATCAAACAGCCACTCTTTTCTTCATCATTTGCAGGAGTCCTAACAATAAGGCTCAGTTTTCTCGGCAGCGTAGTGTTTTCTAGGTGGTTCTGAGAATACCACTCCTTTACACTGACACATCATTGTTTGGATACACGATGATGGAATAAGTGTTTTCATGCAAATACTTGTGCATACACTTTTCCCTGTTCATGACTCATGAGCAATTCAGGAGCATCAACACCATCACTGTGAATTTTCTTACCCCTACAGATATACCGATTTGCAGCAGAAAGTTCTTAAATGCAGGTCTAATCTGAGTGTAGTCTCCATTGCCAGAGGAAGCCAGGACACCTGTGACAACACAACCAAGAGTCCAAGAAGTTCAACTGGAAGGGATATATCCAAATCTATCACATAGATCTACATCATGAGTATATGCAATAGGCTAAACTATTGAGAAAGCAGCTGAGCAAAGAAAGTGACTGAGTAATTCAGGAGAAGGTTATATTTCCAGAAGAAAAAGAGCTAATGGGCAGAACGGAAATGGACTCACCGGCACCAAAAATGAAAGCATGTTTCCTGTTACAAAGATATCATGTTAATGCTGTACTGACAAGAGAATTAACTCTCTAGAATAACAGTTTCAGCTGTAAAACCAAAATCTGCAATCACAAGTACATTTGTCTTTCTGAAACCTGCATTTGTGTATCATTTCTACCCACATGCTTAAAGAATATGGTGGAAATTTTACTCCCTCAATGTAGGAATAAACTCAGACAGTTTTTAGAGACTCACCAAAATATCCTCTAAGTAAAAAATTTAGAAGTCCCCATTAGTATTAAACATTTCCTCTTCATGCTGTCAGTGCTGCCATAGAAAGAGAAATGTACCTCAGCTTGGCTCAAGCTTAAATTCCCTCTCTTCTTGTACTCCTTAAATAGCAGATTGTCAGCTTAAGAAACTTGTTGCTGCTGATGACCATGATTCATTACCCATCTAAAAGAACGGGGAAGTTAATGGCTGTTTTTCATATCCTGATAACTGCATTGTACTCTAATCCCCTGGCTTCTCGTTTTACATTCATTTTGAGGTCTTGTAGTGGCTGTTTTGTCTTTCAAGCCCCATGGGGCCTGGTTTCATATTCCTCCCAGTGCTAAACCTGCCTTTGGTGGAGCTGCCCCTGACTTATGCTTGTGGAGGAGCAGACCACGAGGCCATTGGTTTTAATGATGTCAAACTGTTGCAACCAAACTTGGGATTTTTCTCTTTAGTTTGAGGTATATGAGCACTTCTGGACCTGTGTTACTTTGAAAAACCTGGCTGGAATATATGGAACATAATGATCTAAAATTAAAATTATGTTTGCAAATTCATATTAATTAAAAAGGGACATCTGAAGCCAAACAAAAAATCAATGAACGAGCTGGTTCTTCCTCAGTTAAGTAACTTAATTTGTTCAATTTGTTTTATGTCTCTAAGTGAAGAACCTTTTACTCACTTTGATTCATGGACAGAGGTTAGAAAATGGTACAGTAGAAAGGAAATTAACATTTAACCTGCCCGCCTGCATATCCTAGCTGATGTCTCAATGTGACTGCAGCTGTGAGTAAATTCTCCCAATAAACCAGACAGAATATCTATAATATTCATATGGCTACTTGTGCCTTGAGGATAACTCAAGCTCTTTTGTAGCCATTACAGAGCAAATTAGGAAAAATAATCTGAGCAGGATGTAATACTACTTGACATATATCTAATTTTTCAGTTAAAACTTAAGGGGACAGAACCTTAGCCAACATACTTCACTGCAGCTTCATGGACTTAAATCCTGATAGTATCTGTGAAAATTGTGAGTTTGACAACCTGGAGACTACAACCTGTCTTTTCTGAATACAGAGTTATTCAAGGAAAACCATGGCATGATTCTATAGGATCATGCAAATTCAATGTGTATAGCATTTACCTCCTCATCTGTAGGCAAAGCTCACAAGTGAAGAGGCTATATGGAGGCTTGTTGGGTGTGGACTCTCCAGTGGAACTGACCTATGAATAATCAGACTTGAGGCCTTCTCCATGTTCTTTCTTTCCCCCACGGAAAAGTGTTATAACATGAGTGACTGTGCATTAGGGAGCCAGTGTGAAAAAATATACCCACTATGGTCATGCAATATTTAGTATATGTGGTGTGCCAGGCTTTTTGTCACCAAATGGCACATGGGAGAGTTGGTGTCAAAAAAAGAACTTCATAAATTGCTGAGAGAGAAGGCAATATTTTAAAATAAAAGTGCAGAATACATTTTAATTTCATCAGGAAGGTTGAGGATACTTCACGAGGTTTCTCAATCTTGTTAGCACTTCATTATGTCCTGGCAAATATGTGTACTGCAAGCACAGTAAAGGTCAGTCCAAGGCATCTGAAGAACAATTTTATTTTTATTTTTATTTTTATTTTTATTTTTATTTTTATTCTATTTTTTATGTTTATGTTTATGTTTATGTTTATTATTTTTATTTTTATTCTATTTTTTATGTTTATGTTTATGTTTATGTTTATGTTTATTTATTTTTATTTTTATTTTTATTTTTATTTTTTATTTAAGAAGAACAAAGGGATTTAGAGCCAACCATTTTAAAATACTGGCAGAAGGAAAAATAGAAAGGTGAATAAAAATAAAAAATCCAGCTCCTTTCTTGCTAGCTGTTGTTTGCCATCCCACTATAGAAACATAGAGCTTTGAATCTCTCACTGTCATATTGGAGATACAGTTTTATTTATTTATTTTTGGAAATAATCGCCGTGGAAGCAATTGCAATACCACATCTACTAGATTCTGGCATCTGTAAGTGAATCAGACAAGAAAAGAAGGGAGATGACTGGTTATAAAAGAAGAAAGCTGGTGTTTACACTTAGAGATGTGCACCTTGTGTAATCAGCTGTGATGGAGAAAAAGGCAGAAAAGGCCTGTAACAGTTTAATGGGTGTTTTGATAAAATATTACTTTTTTTTTCTTTTTCTTTTTTTTTTTTTTAAAGTTTGCCAGAGTGAGGCAGTGTTTAATAAGCAGCATGATTATGGTCAATGCAGAAAATCTTTTTGTATTCATGTTTCTGCCCCCTTCCAGGTAATAGTAGCCTAATCACACAGTAATAAAGATAGGCTCACAAAATCTTATTTCCTTGTAAATTCAAAACCTGACTGCCTGAGAAGTTGGGGAGGATATAGGAGCCTATTTCTTCTACAGAATGTTTCTTACAATGGGTGCAAGATGAGACACATATCTGTCACATCTACAAGCGGAGATGCTGCCTACCTATTAAAATTCACTGTGGCCTGAATTTACCGACTCTGTATAATCTCCTTGTGGCCTTTCTTGATTTCCTTGGCTGTACTGCAATGTTTTGTGTCATATCAACTGTATGCTTTTGGAGATAAGGACCAAGAGCTTGCTCCTAGCCCCTAACAAAGGAGTTTTACATTATTCTGACAACATATGACAGCCTTAAAATTAGGACAGCTGCCATATTTAGGGACTCCCCCCACATCTCTGATGGAAAAGATTATGGCCTGTTGTCATTCCCCAAGTCCTTTGGAAGCAGATTTCTCCTCCAAGCTGCTGGCTGAGCTCTTTGGTTGCTCATTTCCCAACTCACTGTCAGTCAACATGAGTTGGTTGAGCTGGGATCATTTAAGTAGTAGATCTTTGCTAACATGCGTACATTCTTTGGAATGCATTCAGGAGCAACCACGTGAGCCAGTCAGTTTGCAGATCTGCAGGATGGCAGCTGTGGCAAATAGGGTCGCAAATGAGGGACAGTTGTCTCTTGACCTGCTCACTGGAGTCTAGGAGGATGCAGCTGGTGGTGTAAGGTGTGCTGATATCTTAATGGGGTGCTGATGGCTGTAGGAAATAAAGAATGCAAAAGAGGCTTATGGATTCCTTCCCTCCACTTTTCTGGGTGGAGGGAATAGATTTTGTATTTCTTGATATGTTTTAGAGTAGTACTTGATATGCTGGGTACAAATTCTAAGCTATATTTCTGTACCAAATTCCTACTGAAATACTTTGAGGATGTGGAATGCAGAAAACAAAAATAAGAAAATGTTAAGACACAAGACAGTGGCAGAACCTTATATTGTACAAACACATTTCTGTTTCAAATGGGGTTTGGTTTTGTTCCTTTGTAACTATTATTAGAACCAATTTCAAGACAGTGGCTTCCTATGCCTTTTTCAGAGAGATGTGGAGTAAAGTACCTGTCTCCATATATTGCAGACAAGGAAAAAAAAGAGAACTACAGAATATAGAAAATATAGCATATGTGCTGTTATATCCAGCTTTTTTTTTTTTTGTTTGCACTTCATTGGATTATCAGTATTTTCAGCCATCTAACACATTAATACTTCTCTGCAGGGAGGGGTAGGGTTCATAGCCTTTTCAAAGCAGCACTAATGAGTGCCTTTAACTTAATAAAACGATCATTTGCCAACTACTTACCATAATGTGAACTAGATGCTTTCAGACCAGAGATTAAAAGGAGTTTTCTTTGTAAATGCACTGTAGTTACTACTACTTCATGATAAGTCATATGCAGATATATGAGATGTTCATTGGTTATTGTTTTTGAAATCTCAGGATCTCATAAAATAGGTTGGAAGGAGTTGCTAGAGTCTATATTGTTCCAATAATATATGGATTATCACTCTCTAAATACGCAATGACATAAAAGGCAATAATGCCTTTTATGGATCCCATGTGGCCTATTACACTAATGATCCATGAATAATGGGGTCACAGGATGAGTTTTGAACAGTGCCTTTCTTTGTTGGTTGTTTTTCTCATTTATTTACCCAGGAAAATTCAGTTTTAAGTATCTGCTTTTCAGCAAGGTCCCACCATTTACTGAGTTTTCATGTGGGTTAATGGATGCCAAAGAGGTCAAGTGATTTCCCCAAAGTTATAGTCACTGAATTTCTTGAGAATAAAATATGAGAACCTCCTAGATTTCTGTCTTTTGCTCTGACTGATACTAAAGCAGAGAGATTTTGAGACCAGCATGACCTCTGCTATATCCCTGTGCTGCTACTTTGAGGAGGCATCAAAGCTTGGTGTTCACTGGAGAAATCTGAAGCTCCTGAAGCAATATTTCCCATATTTCTCACTGAAACAACCAGAAAGAGCAGAAGTGCTGCAATGCAAGCAGGCTGTTTTGATCCTTGCAACATAGATTATCTCTTAAAACAAACAAACACAACATGGTGTAAAGTGAACACGTGGAAGCCCACAAACACAATTAAACTTAATGCTAATCCAACAGAACAAGGGTGTTTGTTTAGAGTTAATTATGTTTTCCATCTTTAACTGTTGCTGCAATGGTGTCCCTCTCTCTCCACAGGGAAAGCCTCCATATTATAAATGAGTCTTGGTGCTGGTCCTCCAAACCCTGTGGGCCTGAAGGCTCAGTTATAGAAGGCAGGGCCATGGGTGCGTGTCCATGTGGCTCCTCCAGGTCTCCATCTGCCTGGGATGGTCTCTCTGTGGTCTGCTGTGGAAAGGAAGTGTGTCTTCAATACCACCACCTCCATCCTGGAAGCCACCACCTCCATCCTGGAAGCATTGGTGGAGATGATGAACATAATGTACAGGGCCATCACCCTTGCTCTGGCCTTCCAGCTTCTTCTTGAGTCCCTGCCAGGAGGAGAAGGGCTCCTACGCTGAGATGGACACTGACCAGTTACATACACCGGGGCACATCTCACCTGGCTGTGCCCTTGCTTGCTCAGCTGCAGAAGCGGGGCAACTCTTGCTACCTGCCTGCCCCTCCTGGTTTGGTGTGTGTACAGAGCTCTGCAGCTCCAAAGTTCTCATTATTATTATTATTATTATTACTACATACTGAATATTATTTTATGCATTTGATATACTGGAAAGCAATTACAGAATGTAAGGTACTGCGGAAATATGGAAAGATCTGCCTGGAATAATAATTTGATTTTGAAACTTTGTTGCTAAAAGACTTCAGGGTAAAATTGTAGTGCAACATATGAGCTTTTAATGAAATGACTCCCATTACTTCTAATGTAAATGGAAAAAACCTACATACCACATGGAAAATTTTCATTTAATTAACAAATAATTTGTATTAGAATAGAGTTGTCAAATTCTAATTCATCAAACAGTATTAAGCAATGAAATGAAAATGTTTCTAGCATGAATGCTTCCATATTTATACACCTCCAAGCTGGAAACAGTGTCAGTTATTTATCTGAAAATACATCAGGTTAAAGCTGGTGCTCGCAGGTGTAGAATTATTGCAGAACAGCCATGAGAACCAGACAACGCATCTCTGATCCAAATATATTTATTTTTGTTAATACCTGGTGTTGTGCTGGAGGTGGCTGAAACATATCTAGGCAAAGGGGATGAGGCCAAAGAACGTGTTTTAGTTATTTCTAATTAGTAGGAGATTGCAGTTAATTAATTAATGCTGCTCATGGTTCCTTAAGCTGTGTGTGTGCTGTGTGAGTATTTTGTTTTTTCGTGTCATTTTGCCTTGCCTCTGAATGAGCTGGTACTGTTGCTCTCACTGTAATAGCTGAGTGCCTGCAACCATCTTACTTAAAAACAGATTTAAGACTCGTACTGTTGGGGAGAAGTCACACAATGGCTTGCTGACAGCCCGTTGCACACGCTGATCAAGGCACTGGCTTTAAAACAGTTTGGCTTATAATTATATCTTTACAGCTAACTGGGCTATCCAAATGATTTTCTTCTCTCCCCCTCCCCAAGTCTACTGACCTGTGGCTAATGAGATTTGTGTTTCGATTAGTTGTAGAACATAAATTAACTAATCAATGAGAATGGATTCACATCCTTTCTTGTAAAAGAGCTCTGCTGCAGTGATCTGTATTTAATATTCAAATCAATTTCAAATTCTCAGGATGATTCTGCTAATATGGCAGGCTGGGACTCACAGCATCTGTATCCTTGCCACAGACTGTAAATAGGGGATGCTTATGAAATCGCTCACTGACCTCCAAAGCCTTCTCTGGTCTCATTGATTTACTATTTCACTTAATAGTGATGATGAGCAGCTTAGAGGCTGGCGATGAAGCTTGGAAAGTCATGTGAGAGAGCATTTTCACTTTGCTTTAAAGAGTGTTAAGACTAAGAAGAACTCAGGACTTTGAAAAATGCTGTTTGTTTTTGATATGAAAATTTGGGGTCAATTTTATGTTCCAACTCAATTTTTCCCTATTCTAGAGATGAGGGTAAGAGAAAGCCATTACCAAAAAGCAGTTTTCTAAGGGAGAGGTTCTTTCATTTGCTTTCAAGGTACAGAGAACTTTATCTTTTGCCTTGCTGTAATTGTCTCATCTGTACAATTAACCAGCATCTTGGCATAAAATGTGAAAATTTGTACAGTGTTCAAAGCATCTGTGGCCTTTATGGTACAAGTTCTGTTAGTACTGAAGCCACAGAAAATTAAATGTTCCCCAAAGAACTTCCAGATGTGTTTTATTCTAATAGGGTCATTATACAGTAAATTAAAAAGCAGGGTAAATGGAACTGTAAAATTTAAATTACTCTAAAACCACATCTCTTTGCTTTGAACATTCATTTGTGGGGTTGCATTTGCAATAAATGTGAATTAGGCAGCTGCAATAACTGTTAATCATATATTTATAAAATAGTAATGAGGAAATGAATAGCAGAGTAAGACAGCTGCACATTTCTCTAATAGTATGTCAACTGTGAACATAATAAGATGTAGAAAATTGTTTGGTGCTATGTTGATAATGCAGCCGAATGTAAGAGATCACTTCAACCTCTTAACTTTACAGGAAATTATATATAAAATCCATAAAAAGCCATAATAATACATTAGGCCTCTGAATTGTAGTCAATGTTTTTCTTTGCTTTGATTTTTCTGAAATGGGCCATACTTTTCCCAAAGTAATCTGCCAAAGATCACTAAGGCTTTTGTTTCAGGCTGCACTTTATTCACCATCTTGCAATTTTATTTAAAAGATGGTGCTTCTAAAAGCCCAAAGTGATCTAACTTCCCTCTTCCAGGGCGTGCAGGACCCCCCTCCCTCTCCTAGCAGAGTTTTCGTCAGCTCTCCGAGCATCATGCCTCCGAGCCCCAGCGGCGTTATCCCCGCTGAAGCTGGTGATTAAATTCGGAACCCCACATGAGGCAAAGCAAAAGGTGAAATTAAATTTTTATATGTATATATATATATAGCTTTAAAAATAGCAAACGATTGTCAACGTGGTCTGAGGGCATCTGGCTGTCTTTCGCAGCTGTGGTAAAATCATAAAGAGGTCAAGATAATTGCAAAAACAAGCCAAACTAGCTAAACCCAAGAAACAAATCGAAATGTTTGAACAGCCCTGTAGACCTCCTGCTTGCGCTAGCAGGCTCTGCAGCCTGCCCTCGTGCCAGGTGCTGCTCACTTGCACTTGCAGTTTTTAACCAGTCTTAATTGAATTTTGCAACTGAATTGGGGTGAAGAGGAGAATTAGAAAGCTAACAGGAAAAAAAATTAGGCAAGTGCTGGGCTGCAAACAGCTTATTGGCCAAGCAGGGAATAGGTGCTAAATGTGTAATAGGAAGGCTGCCATATGAAATGTCACTTATCAAAGTGTTAGCACTTTGCAAGGAATAGCAAGAGAAAGAAATGAGGGGCCCGATCCCTGTACTTAGTGACAGCAGCGTGATTAGAAGCGGTACGCTGGGCATGTGGTTTTGGAAGTCGGGTTAAAACACTTTGGTTCCCTGCAGCTGCTCCACAGAGAGCAAGGAGCTGAGCAGAGCCCAGCCTGCTTCTGCAGAGGGCACGGGCTCCAGGTGGGCGTAGGAAGCCTGGCCCGAAAGATAGCACATGGGGCAGCAAATGTCCTGACTTGGCTGTCAAAGAAAAATGTGTTTACTGACTCTGTTTTCAATACAGAATACATTTTCTTGTCTGAACTTACTGTGAATGTTTTGTGCTGTACCTTGGTGCTATGTCTGTTTAATTTTGATTTGCATTTGGAATGACACAACCAGCCCACTTTTCTTTTTTCTTTTCTTTTCTTTTCTTTTCTTTTCTTTTCTTTTCTTTTCTTTTCTTTTCTTTTCTTTTCTTTTCTTTTCTTTTCTTTTCTTTTCTTTTCTTTTCTTTTCTTTTCTTTTCTTCTCTTCTCTTCTCTTCTCTTCTCTTCTCTTCTCTTCTCTTCTCTTCTCTTCTTCTCTTTCTTTCTCTTTCTCTTTCTCTTTCTCTTTCTCTTTCTCTTTCTCTTTCTCTTTCTCTTTTTCAATACAGTTATTAATGAGGGAAAGGAAGACTGAAGATCTTATAATCATCAGTCTTGGAGTACACAGAATCTGTGGCAGTCTCAAGAGGTCAGTCAGGGAAGAAGTCAGCTCTCTCCTGGCTGGGAGGACTTTGCCCTTAGCGCTGCCTGCGGAAGGGCGAGGTGAGGGGTGGACCAGGGGAAGTCAGGAGCTGTGCAGTGCCATGAGCTCTCTTAGTGTTTTCTGAAACTTTTACAGTCACCCCATGGACCTAACCTTTAGCCTTCATCAAGCTGTTGCTTTAATGGACGTGACTTTTTTTTTTTTTTTTTTTGGTTAGGAGATGGCACAAATCTTTTCAGCCATCTTAAAAACTATAAAGATATTGCACAGTGCCCAGAAGAAACAAAAAACATCCTTGGTGTAACCCTATCAAAGGAAATATTGTTCATAAAACATCGCCGTGTTACCTGAGCTATTATGGGCAAAGGAGAGACAGAAAGACAGATACAGATAGACAGATACAGATAGAGAAACAGCTATGGAGATACATTCAGGCTGACTTTGTGCTATACAATTATGGCCTTCTACTTGCCAAAACAAAGCAAAAAATTGGTCATATTATTAAATATAAATTAAAGGATAGCAATGGAAAATGGCTTGTTTTCAATTTTTTTTTTTTTTTTTCTCTGAAACAGACAGTTCAATTCTCTGGGAGAAGCAAAGTTCAAGCTCTCATTTCCCATTGTACATTTCTGTGTTAGTGCCTCACAAAATAGCAGTTCATTTCTGGAAATCCTATTACTGTCCACACTCAAGCAGCAACTTTAACACATACATCTGTTACCTGGCAGCTTCTTCCTACACAACTCCCACCTCTGAGAGTTAAAGCTTATAGTTTTAAAAGGAAAATTGAAATAGCCCAATTTTGAACAATGCACATTGGAGGGGGAAAAAAAAGAAGAAAAAGAGCACATGCCACTGTCAGCTATGAGAGCCTCATCTCGTCTTCCATTCTGATCCAGACAGATATAGAAAGCAGAGCGGTGCATTATCATTATCTTAGAGATGTTTATTTGGTGTGTGGACACTCAACCAAAGAACTAATGCAATCAGAAAGTTAAAATATATGGGCTGGAAATACAAATTCATTAAACGTACACAAAACGTATGCTGCAGCGGATCTGTCATATAAATTAGATTTTGACAATTATATGGATAGTCTGGTTGAGATGATATATGATTTGCTCACTTTATCTATGCTGTGATTTAATTACTGCAAAAGATGCGTAGAGTTAGGACCCTGCCATTCTCTCGTGGACCTAAGCTGAAGTGGAGCTGGGCCCATCTTGCATACTTTGTGTCAGCAGCTTGAAGGATCTTTGTATATATGTATATACATATGTATATATATTTTTTTACATGGGATGAGCCTGTGTTTGTACCCACTGGAATTGCTGCAAATCTTTCCGCTGACCTCAACGGGGCTGGGCCTCACTCTTTCCCTGCGCATTGCTTTCCAGCCCCGTGGGATGCTCCTCACGTGGAGACCGCATGTTTCACCACTCAGGATTCAAAGCAGACCAAGAAGAGCCTGCTCACCCCCAGGCTGCTGTGGCACAAGCACCTGCGTGCGAGTGCAGCCATCCTCCACCACCAGAAGAAGAAAAGCATCGGACTCTGGCCCCGCTGCTCGGAACGGCATCGGCGTGAGATGCGGTGGTGGTGTTAAGCTCAGCTGGGTCACATCAGATGTCTGGAAACATCTTCTCCCTCCCCAGCATCCTCGAAGATTTAAAAGAGACATCATCAACGATGGGCTGCCGGCTCCTGGTGTGTCACTGTGGGAGCGCGGGGAGCTCCAACTCCTTCCCACGGAACCACGGCTAAATGGTGCCTGTGGCACCGCTCTGCTCTACCGGGCACCTGCACCGCTCTGCTCTGACACCAGATGTTTGTGCTGCAAACACGGGTGTGTGCGGGAGGAACGCAGCATCAGGCATGCTCGTTTGGGCACGCAAGTGATGGCAACGTCTCTCTCTGTCTGAGCGTGGAATACGTATTAAAAAAAAAATCCCACCACTATTAAAACAGAAACATGATTTGATAACTTCTCACAAATGCATAAATGCCACTTCTTACAAATGAACACTAGCAATCAATTTAATTTCTCAAATAAAATGATTAAATTGCTGTTATTGTGGAATCATTATTTTATTGCTAAAACCTTTTAAAATGTTAATTATTGTGCCCCTTGAAAAGCTTTCATCTTGCCTGACTTTGCTCTTAGACAAAAAATGTCTCCTGGTTGTGACTTGTGAATTGAATGAAAATTCATGCTTTACCTTTTCTCTCCCTCTCTCTCTCTCTCTCTTTTAACACATGCAACTATTCTCCTTGGCTGTAATATTTATATGAATTTAACTTTAATTTTTCTCTGCTTTCATCTTCTGAATTAGTCAGTATAAAGCGTAGATCACTCTTTCTCTGCTGCTTTCCTGTTTATTTGCTTTAACAATAGATTCATTAACTAGATTTTGGTGCTCAAGCCATGCGGACACATCCATTTCAAAGGAGGCTTTAATGGCATTTCATATTTTTCTACATTAAGGAAGATTAAAGTATATTACAATACCCTTTACTGCTCTATTTTCTTCATTTTAGAAGTGGTCAGTTTTTAAATTTTTTTTCCCCTTTCTTTCATCTGCAGTGTTCAATAAATTGTCCAGGCCTTTCAGATGATAGTTCCAGCAAATTGAGTTCTATATTACAACTCTGAACCATTGTTTAGCCCATCATCAGTCAGATAAAGCACTCCTATTCACACAGGACATCAAAAGAACAAATATATGTTCAAAGTGGCTAAAAAGATTACTGTGACTTAGATATATCATTTCGTTAATTGTTAGTGATTATTCTACTAGTTTAGAGGTGGTAAATTTGCTGACTCTGAACTCGTGCTTGTGATGTAATCAGAGTGTAATATATAGATATTCATGGCTGTAAATTACATCATTCAAAAAGAGTCAGGTCTATCATCTTCTAATAGCTGGAGGTGGATTAATAGCAACATTTTAATGAGAAGATGCAGATGGATGTCTTCATTTCACATGTATGGTACGTTGCAAAGTGCTCCGGAGAATCTCAGCTGCACCCGTGCTGGGATGAATGGGAGGATGATCACTGGGGGTGCCGAGCCAAATTCAGCCTTGGTGCAGCTTGACAGAGATTGGTTGGGTTGTACCTGGGAGGAATCTGCCCCGGTCAGAATTAAGGCTTTTTGCTGGGTGAGAATGGCTAAAGTTAATGCAGGCAGGTCCTGATCCTACAAAGATTGATTCAGACGTGGTTAATGCTGTACTCTCTGAGCAATCCCTTGGAAAGCAGTGGTGATATTTTAATGACTCCCAACACCACAGTATCCAAGTACCATGCAGACCTAATGTGTTTGTCACCAGATCCAGGTGCAAAGGGGAGATATTTCAGAAGTGGAAGACAGAGATACAGAACCTGGGGCCCTCCAGGGTGCAGAGGGTTCTGGCTCTAAGAAACACTCCAGCATCTGCCTGGAAGTTTAAGGTCACAGAGAGAGGCTGAGGCAGAGAAGGGAAAAGAAATGAGCCTGTCTGAATTGCCAGCCTGCAGAGACTCAGGCTTCCTCTGCAATCACTGACATGTAAGTATCTCAATAAAAAACATGCATATTCACAGGATATAAAGTGAACACATGTACATCTTTGCAAGCTTCTGCTCTTCAAAGGTAATTTCAAAAATCTTGCAGATGCACAAACTTTAGCATGAAATGCTGAATTGTCTACAATTGTGTGCTGCAATTCTTTTCTCGCGCACAATGTCCCTGCATCGGGTGCAATGGGAAGGAAATGCTAAGGATGCCTGATCGTATGTGAGGCTACTGGCTGGAAGACAGATTTTACAGCAGAACAATCGCAGGGTGTAGGTTTTAGGCAATAAGCAGGTAGCCTCGTTCTCTCAAAAGAAAAAAGAAAATAATGGAAAACTGTAACATTCATTTGGAGGCCTCAAAGGCATAAAAAACCCAATTCCAACTGTTATAGGTCCCTGCAGGAGTCTACAAAAGAACTAAGCTTTTTAAGTAAGAAAACTAGATTTTGGCCCAGAGGGCCCTGTCATTGCTGCTTAATAGATGAAACTCTTTTGATACAAATATGCTGTTTACTTCTCAGCTTCAGCTTTCATAAAATATAACCTTTTTATGATTTACGACCCCAGAAAAAGTGCAGGATGGATTTTTAGCTCTGAATTGGTTGAATGTCAACAAGAAAAATATAGATAACATATAGAAATAGCAGGGTGTTAATGCCACACAAAATGATAAAATTATTTTTGTTTAGAAAAGTTAAGTTTGTTCTTAAAGTTCTTTGTGAGTGAAACTGAGGAAAGGGTTTGCCGGTAAAACATGGGAAGCCTTGCATAATACTTCCTTTTTGCCTCAAGATAGGGTTGGTCTGGTTCGGAACTGTAAAAGTGATGACACAGAATCCAGCTGTGACTTCAGGAAGGGCCAGAACGTGCAGGGTGGCTGGTAGCCCTGCTGGTATTGCCCCAGACTTATCTAAGTTTTGCCAGAGTTAGCACTTTGGATTTAGGTCTATAACGACCAATTCAGATTTAAAGGCTTGTTCCAAAACTAAAGCTGTACAAAGACACTGATTACTTAAAGTGATTATTAAAATCATACAGAAATGATCACAAGTGATCTTATCTAGCCTTCCTTTTTATTTGCCCAGGTTATTATATATATTTTTTTCTTGACATGCATATTCAAGAATTTGGATGTGTTTTAATATACCATATATAGGTCTGTGATTAAAATTAAACCCAAACAAATTCTCGGTGATGCAAAATAAAAATTATCAGAGCTTTGAAGACTGAGATAAAAAATGTTCAGATGAGGGAATAACTGTTGCCAAGAAGATTGCATACATTTTCATTTTTACGGTTTTCCCCGGTTTGCGTTATTTCTCCTGCAGCTCTTTTGCTTAACATTAGCGACATGCCCGTTTTTTGGGTTGCTTTTTTCATGTTGTTTGTGAAGCTGCTGAGCAAAAAAAAAAGTTGATTTTTTCTGGATGCTTGGGGAAATAGCCTGATCCCAGACAAATTGCCCAGGAAGGCTCTGAAATGACTTAGCCTGCCACAGAGGCAAGGTTGTAAAAATTGAAAAGGTTTTCACTTTTGACTCTTCCAACTATTGCAGAAAGAGATATTTTCTGGTGTATGGTCTCTGAAAACTGTCACTGAGCAAATTAAAATAACAAAAATACCGGTCTGTGAATGTCACAGGGTGCTGCTCAGGCAGGGTGTGTGTTGGGTGCTCAGGGACAGCAACTGCCAGCAGTGTGAGGTGGCTGGTGCTCAGCCACTGCAGGACTTTCACTGGACAGGTACACAAATACTGTTGCTAGAAAACACCTTACTCCACTGATCTGGATGCTTTCCTCCTGTGTATTGCAGAAAAGAAAAGGGAAACATGAAATGAATGGAAAAATTGTGGGAAGGCCTGGGCGAAGCAATACTGCTGGAGCATTACCCTGGAGGGGTAATTTCCCCGGTGTAGGCATGGCCTGGAGGGCTAGGTAGGTAACTGCAACAGCTACACCAGGGCTATCCAGGCTTTCTGCCTGGCTGGGATCTTTTACTGGAGCAGGGAGCAAGCAAGAGCCCTGTGAACCCAAACTGTTACAATGGCTTGACTTTCCTATAACTGGTTGAAGTAAGGGGAAGGAATCGACTCTTCTCCTAAAAGAATCACTCTCTTTTGGCTATCACTCACCTATGCACAGACAAGCCAGGCAGCTGTTAGTCCTTTATGACAAAGTTGAAAATAATGCCCTTGACCTAGCCTTCAAGCTGAAAGAACTGAAAAGCAGCAGCCTATATCGTTATTGAATACACACAGACAGGCTTTGGAATAGCAGCAACCAGTCAACCTCCAGAAGCTGGACAGTGTGGCACAATTTATGGTGTATTTTCTTGCAAGTTCCTCAAGGCACCTTTCAATAAGATAATCAAAGGTTGGCAGAGCTCATCTGTAATTTTAATCTGAAAATCCTGTTAATCTTATCCTTACAGCAGATAACGACTATGTAGCAATTATTTGCACAGTTGCACAAGTGTGTTTCCTGGCTCAAATTTTTGGTGAAGTGATGGCAGAAATCTGAAAACTGCCAATTTTGCAGATAGCCTCAGCACCACTCAGTGAGAGTTGGTGGCGTGACATCAAACAGAGAGGTCCTGGTCAGGGTCCTTGTTATACATTTGTTTTGTGGTTAGAGCCAAGTTCATTCATCACCTCTAGCTGGTGATGGCTGTTGTGGGTCAGCTCCTTGGTTCCCCAGGCCAGAAGCAAGGGACAGTGTGGAGCTGAAAGATCTCCAGGTGCTGGCTGCTCTGGCTCACTTGCCACAGGGGAGCTCTCCCTGTGCGTCATACTGCCAGGTTCTTGTGCACGAGCTAAAGCTGAAGTCTGTGTCTATGTTTCATAGTGTGTATTTTGAACCGTGAAAAAAACAAGCAACAATAAATCCTTAAGATACACCCCTGAAATATACAAATGAAGGAAGGGATGCCATTAACTGCCTACTGAGCAACTTGAAACCTTGAGGCTATTTTTCTTCTTTACTAACCTCTGAAAAAACCTCTCTCTTATCAAGGAAGGTTTTAAGCACTTGGTTGAAGTTTAGTGCATAGTTTAAGTGCTTACCTGAATTCCGCCATCCATTTTTCCATTAGCCGGTCAATATCTTTACAGAGCTTTGAAAAATGCCATGGAGGAGAAGAAGAGAAGACAAACAAAGATGGTCATTGACCCAGATGTTCAAAGTTACTCAAGAAGCAAACAAGGCAGATATTTGCCCAAGGGGATCTGCAAAAACACCAATACAAGGGAACACTTCTGAATTAAACTTGCATTGAAACTTTCTGTGCAAACTGGTTGGAAACAGAAATTAGAGAGAGATTTGTCAGGCCTGTGTCTATTCAGCTGGTGAACTCAAGAAAATAACCTCAGAAATGGTCACCAGACCGAGCAACTACCAGCCTGGGTCACTGTGAGGCGTTATGCAGGTTTACGCAGGTAACCCAACTCCCCTTTGGCTTCCCACTGCTTAGGTCAACAGGCTAGCCTTTACCACCACTAAAAAGCAGATAGCCTCAAGAAGTTTTTCACTTGTATCATTTTCAAAATATGAATTATTGTGGATCTGAGCCCTTTGTGCTTTTATTCTGCCAATTGGAGCCCCAGTTCACCCCTCAGGTTGGAAGACTCCATGACCCCCAGTGAGTTTGACTGTGAAAAAAGATTGTAGGAAGGTCAACACCTGCCTTTGAAGGCACCCTGAAACCCTTAAAGTTTGCCTGGTCAGTGCAGGAGGTTCAGACTGAGCCATCTGGAGATAAGCTTGTTACAGTGCTGCTGCAGCTGTCAGGGTAAAGTGTAAGTCTGCACTGGGGTCTCAGAGACAAGAAGTGCAGAAAGTTTCAGATGAAACCGGCTTAGAAGCATTCATTTCCATTAGGAATACGCTTTTTGAACTTGTGGCTGACTGTAGCTGTTTCTCATAGATTGGCCTCTTCCTTGAGTGAATATATTAGTGAAAATAAATAGGTACACCTCACTGAAGAGATGTTGGCTACAATGAATATTTTTCTGTATACATCTATATGTGAATGCTGTATGTGACAGTTTAAATGTAACAGTCCATCTGATCTGCTCTCATGCCCTTGTTAAATGTACAAACATATTCATGGGACATTACAGTTAGCAATATGTATGAAATCAGATTGCATTAAACCTGGAAATGACCCACACTGTGAACTCTACAAGCAATACATTTTCATACATATCAACCTTAGAGCTGTGAAAACAGGAAGGAATTCAGCAGCAGGGCGGTTTATACCTGGGTGAGTAGGAGAAGGAAAGCAAACCTTGCCCCTTCCTCTCATGGCAGTTCCAGCCTTCCTTAGCCATCTCACCTCAGTGGCTTTCTCCCAAACAGACTGAGGTTCTTTTTAGGCAGTTTGGGGACTGTTTTTGAGGAGCAGTTTTTTAAAGGCATGTAGTTTACTTGAAGTTATACCTATGAAAATACACTACCTGTCCATTGCAAGAATTTACTGATGGATGTGCTGTGATCAAAATCAGGATCAGATATCATTCTCAGTATAAACACAGTTCATCCACAAGTTACTGGCAGAGAGCAGGAGTTACATGGTATTCATATTCACATGTAGCCTTCAGGGAATCAGACAGTGTCAGAGCGTTTCCCTCTCATCCTGGTCTCAGGTACCAATCTGACTTTGTAAGTTTGGCACATGGAGGATGAATTTGCATGGAAGAGTTACAGGAAAAGTTACCACCTCTCATGCCATTAGGAATTAATCTATAAAAAATTCAAACAATCTTTCCCAAAGTGCTCCCATCATCAAAATAGCTAGCTGCTGTGCTGGGTGCTAGGATTTATACCCAAAAGGTATTTCACCTTTCCTTCAGTCCCTTTCTTTATTTGCTCTTTTGGGGTTCATAGCATTTTTTTTTTCCCAATTGTTCCAAGGTTGCTCTTGATAGGGATCAATCTCTGGTTAATAAGACTCCAGCTAAAACCTTATATCCATATGCTGAATGGCAAGTGGTAAATCTGGTAGTGTGGTACATCAGTACTAGGAACATTCATTTTACTTGGAAGGCTCATTTAGCTGGAGGCAGTGTGGTTATGTCCTGCTCAATAGCCTTTGGGTAAAGTGAATTTACTTTACTTGCCTACTTTGAAGATTAGAAATATGGTAGTTTCATTCTCAGGTAGAAAAGCAAAGAACTGCGCAGATATTCTCTTGAAGCTGTCCTGAAAAGTGGCTCATAATGACAGAATCATAAAGGTCATGTGCTATTTTCTTTCCATAAATCTGGCAGTGGAAACATTATGGGTTTTCCTGGTCTTTATCCTCTCTTGCTGTGATGAAGGTGTCTGATTCTCTTACGCTCCTGTGAAATTCTGAAGGTTGGAAGTAAAACGAAGAGCGTAGATGACTTCGGCTGCACCTCTTTGTCATTAGAAGCCCTTGCAATTTCTGTGGTCCAGGGCTAGGAATAACAACTGATAGGAATGTAGGCTTGTTGCAATGTAAAGACCTGCAGTAGATCCTCACAGTCCATTGGAAAGGGTTCCTTACACTGCTAGAATTTGAAGAAAGGCAAACCCTCTTGTAGCATCAAATGCACGAAGGAAAATAAGGTGGGCATAAATTTGGGTCTTGAGTTTTTGGTGCTAGCCCTGACAGAGAAAAGCTGGAAGTTCTTGGAGCGTGCTAAATCCCTGCAACCTGGGAAATCCCATAACCAGTTCTCATGGAGGCATTAGAAAAGCCAACAAAAGCAGATCTGAAAAAAAGTCATGAAAGAGAAGACATTCAGTAAAAGGGCTACCATTTCACCTCACATCTGTAGATCATGTGCTGTTCTGCAGCCATTTGGCATGGGTCTCTGTGGACTGTAGCATGCATAAAAGGAGGACTGCATATTGAAAATGTGTACAAAAGCTGAAATCCTGACCTCAGGCACAAAGCATGTTTCAGCTAAGTCCTCCTGAACTGCTGCCTGGGCTTAGCTGCTGGAAGAAGCTGCACACTGATGTAGCTATATGGCTTCTGGATCAACTCAAGAGGTAAGCAGAGGAGCCCATTTCTGTTTGCTCCTATATTACCTATTTTCCTTGAAAAATGAACAGAAAATTAACTGATGGCTTGGCAAATATCGCTCTTAATATCTGTCAAAAGTCCATATAAAATAAATTGAGCTCCTTGTTCTGGAATAATGTGTCTTTTTTCCTTAGCTTAGAGCTATATTTTTTTAATAACAAGAGCTGGTGTGTACAAAGGGTGGGGTTTAAATTTCAAGCATGGTAATGATTCCTTAGTAACTCCCAGTTTAGATACTTCAGTACTCCGCTCAGAGTGTCTTCTTGCAGTTTAGCATCGTACACTCCCAAAAGGAGCTGGAAGGAGAGACTGGCGCAAGCGTGTCCACAGAGTGGAGAGAGCCCTGGAGAATTAGCTGTTCTGCAATAGCTGCTTGGGATTATTTCTCCAGACAGACAATTTCTAAATCTGGTTTTCCCTGAGTGTTGAGACAACATTTGCGGCTGGTTGTGTGTATGTGAGTGAGTGTGAGTAAACGGCTTTTGGCAGGCAGACAAGCACAGTTGTTTATCCCAGACACAAACCTGGCCAGAAGCTAGGTTTCTTCACATATGTCGGTTCATGGCCATGACTGTGAAGTCTGCCAGATTTATAATCTTATTGGTCAGAAATGGAACTGGAACATTAATTAAAGGTAGTAACTGTGATTGATCCTATAAAATACAGCATGTGTTTGCTTTTCTAAGACCATCCTTTTTTCTTTCTTTCTTTCTTTCTTTCTTTCTTTCTTTCTTTCTTTCTTTCTTTCTTTCTTTCATTTGTGGCCTGGTTACGAGTCAGTTTGTCTCAGTGTCTAGTTTATGCAGCTCCTTCAGTGATCCAAATCAACATCCATGCTATCCACATGACTTGGCTGGTGACAAAGAACTAAATTAATCTGGAATCAAGTAAGGATGACAAGACTTGAACATTTTTTTTAGAGGAGATGACCTATGTTTTGTATCTAGTTCTTGTTTTCCCTGTTTTCCTCTGGTCTAACTGTAATGTGTCCATGTTCTTGATACAATTAAATTCTTTAATTCTCTGCTTCATTGCTTGATTAATCATTCATGTCTGAGGGCGCATAATTCTGTAAAAGATATAATTTTTGACTCAGCAGTATGGTATCTATAATTCACGTAGCTCTTAGTAAATAGGTATTTAGTGTTATACGGGGAGTACCTAAATTCTTGGAAAAAAATGATGTGTTATGATTATTCTCAAAGGAATCACACTTATTTAATACCAACAGTGAATTTGGTCATTTTTTTCATGACAGTTTTTGAGCCAAAGCAAACAGATCCCAAAATATTTACTAATGGAACAAGTCCAGATGAACTGCACAATCTATCTGAGGGTTTTGCTTGGTTTTGTGTTATGTTCTTGAGGATCAGTTACATCACCAGGTCTCAGGACAGGTTTTGGTGGTGTTGTAGATAATGTTAAACTCTGTGTCACTATTAGTGTGAACTACAGATTTGCCACGTGGCCAATGGCTATAATTTTTAAATATTTCCCCATGTTTTTAAAAATTAAACAATCCTTTAATGTGAAATCATTATTAAGTTTTTTTTTTTTTTTCCTGAAATTGGTATGTTTTACCTGTTTCATGACTAAATGTTCATTCCTGATGCTGATGTTGATTGTGATACAAAGTGTAAGACTCTTCTGTGGGGAACAGTAGGCAAGGTCTGCTTTAGCAAAATCCTCTGCAAGATTGCCACATCTGGTGTCACTAGTTGGCATTTTAACAAAGACAGCATGGATAGGTTCTACTTCACTCTGAAGCTGTAAGAATCATTTTTTCAAAAATGGTACCATGAGGGTATCATTTCAAGTGCCAGCACATTGTGCTTATCCTGGCTAATGGAGTCAAACCCAAGTTTTGGCACAGTAAGAGTTTAAGCCTTGCCAGTTTGTCTGTGGCTCTAACTGAGTGCAAAGGGATATTAGTAAATCAGGTTAAAGTAGCCAATGGCTTACAGATCTCTTCCTTTCCTTTGCAGCAATATCCTGGAAATTGTCAATTTATTTAAGACAATTCTACAGCTCCCTTATAAAGTAACTGACAATGCTGCTATTGCCAAAAAGACAAACACCTTACCCTGAGCATTTCCAATTCTCTTCCGTTGTTGTATCTTCATGTTGAACTGAGACCTACAGTCATTTGCACACATGAGTAACAAACATCTTGCATATGTTTACTCTCCCTTACAAGCATTTGTGTTTGAGGTTTGAGTAACTTCATCTCAGATAGGGTTATTGTTCTCTTTGCAGGGAGGTGCTTCAGTGTGAACCTGTATCTGGGCCTTGCAGTAGAAACAATATATATATAAAGGAAATGCTGAGAAGAGTAATAAAGAGCAATCTTCCTGTGAGTAAATAAAAATTACAAAAGGAAACAATAATCAATACATTTTACAGTTCAAGAGTTCAGCACATGCTGTTGCAGTACACTACAATGGATAGGCGGCATCCATGGATTATGAATTCCCACGTTTATGTGGAAACAGAAGTAAATAACTGAAACAAGAGTCATGTTGCAAGAATGTAAAACCAAGCTGGACTTAATGGTGTGCTATATTTAAAAGAGTGATGTGGTCCAAGGAGTATTCACTTTATCTTTTCCTTCAAGCCTGGCTGCCTGCAACCTGCCAGGACCAGCTAATTCAAAAGAAACCATTTTTCTCTATTTCAATCACCAATAAAATACAGTATGCATTGCACTTTGTTGCCCTGAATCCCAGAGCCTGACATTACCGAACAGCAATACCAGGCAGGGCATGGTGTAACAGATGTAAATAAACAGCGCTTCTCATTCCAGCTGGACAACCTTTTCGGGGACAAGCTATAGGGGAACGGCAGAGGAGTACAGTGATGCTGCATACTCTTCCAAAATTCTTTTGGGAGGGAATGGATGGCTGAAAGCTTCATGCCATAATATGAAACCTTTTAGCTTTATGAGTCAGATGCAGAAATACTGTCAGAAACTTGTTCTTAGACCACCTATCCAACAAAACAAGATTTCGTGTATGCTTCATCACCTCTCCTGCTCTCCCAACTTGCTTCTCCCTCTTTCTGTGCTTTCATTGCAATTATCAGTCAGGTACTGATCTCCAGCTTTGGTCCTTTAATCTTTCCACCAGTGTGAGAAACAGAGGGGCAATTTAACAGGGCTGCCAGTGAATCTTCCAAGTGACAAGGAACTTCCAGAGCGTTTGAAGTGGTGTCACTGGCTTCTGATCCCACATGCCAGAAAAGCTCTTGGGCAGGCAATATGCAAAGGGTCTACTCATTCCCAAGAGGAAAGCAAGGTGGGCTTGTCCTGATCTCGTCTGGGAAGCAACTGAAGCGAGCGGTGTGTTGCCCTGCTGCTTCACTCTGGTGAGGAGCAGATGTTCAGCCACATTTTGGTCTGGAGAGGCTGGTCGCTAAGCCTGGCTTTTGCATAACAGAAAATCTCTTTAGTACAGGGTTGTAGGTGCCTTTTGGGAGAAAAAAGATGAAATCCTGGTTTGGCTTAAATGTTCCTGTTGTCAGAGCTGGTTCCATTTTGCTCTAGCTGATTGTCTTGTTGCAAACTGAGGAGTCTCATGCATAATGTGGATTTTGATTTGATGAATGGCACATTTTCCAGGTTAGCATGTGTTTTACCCAATAAAGACTATATCTTCTCACACATGAAGGGTCTAGGCTTCTACATCATGTCTATGTGATAATGCAATCCAGGAAATTATATATGAAAAAAATTCTGACATAGATGTACTTTCTAAAACCTATGTTAAAAAAGCTATAATTTAGAAAAATAGTTCTTGAAATGTCATGTTAAGAATGAACAATTTTGAATAAAAAACACAAAAAGGATAAATTTTGAGTGCTTGGCATTGTCAGACAAATACCATTCCTATAATCTTCATCAAAATCAATCTTATACAGATAGTAACAGTTGTGCCCTTGTTCTAATATAGTAGAGCCATTTTGTTAATTTCCCTGTATTTTGCGAGGTGCATGGAAAATACATTTTATGAGCAGGTGCTCTCTTACTTTATATAGGAAGTATTAAATTTGATACCACTTTCCTTTAATAAGACCAGATAATGGCACAAAATCTGAATCTATTATCAGAAGGAAGAAAGTAACAAGGACAGAAAATGAAACAAATGTAATTTTTTCTTATTACAACATTCACATTTCAAACTTGTGGAGTGTCTGTGCTTTACTTTGTAATAACTACTGTGGCTGCATAATACTAGGATAGAGATTGTTTAAAAAAATCACTGATAGCCTATTCAGGGCTGTGTCTTTGTGTGCTCATGGTAGCCCATCTCTTTAAGTAGGTTGAGTTGAACAACTACCCAGCAGGTGAAAAAATGTTCTGCTACTAGCATATTGCAATATTTCATTAAATGGTTACCAAATAATCCTATATAACAGTGAGAAAGGAATGCATTTCTACCTGCTGGCAGATATCTTTACAAAGTGCAAGGTATTGGTATTGTGTGGATATAGGTTGATGCCTGCAATGAAGCTATGTGCATTTTCTCTGGTTTCCCCCTCTTCCCCAGCAGCCGTGATATGCTATGAAAATCAGCCAGCAGAACTAACACAAATGACATAGTAAACATGCAGGCAATGATTTTTTTTCCCGTGCATACAATATCAGCCATTAGCCTGCAAGCAATGATGTTGCATTTGTATTTAGGGTAATTTTCACACTAATATGACATATACAAGCCAGATCCCTCACCAGAGTGAAAGTGGTTTAGTGGCTGAGTTTACGCAAGGAAAAGGACTCTGATATTTATCAGCAGATTTTGTTGTCAAAGTGACATAAATTTGAGTTTTACATTTTTAATGGGAAAATAACAAAGCTCCCTCATCTGTTGAAGTGGGTGAAAGTTATGTGAAATTAAAAAAAAAAAAAAAGTGGAGCATGGTTTGCACATAAAATTTACTGCTATATACCAACAGTTTCTTCTCCATATATGCATGAGATGCTATTTGATAAAATCTTTCATTTTACATTCCTAAGAAGAAATCAATAAATATATTAATGCAAATGATAAAAGTATAATTTGCTCCTGGGATGTATAAGATTTGTGCCATAGAGCATATGGAGTCCTCTACACAGTTCTTCTGTGCTCATACGTTATTTCTCAATGGAGTGAATTGTCCCCGTATCTGACAAGAAAAAGGCTGCAGGATGGCCCACAGAGCTGGCTGGGAGCCAGATTCTGGCTCTCATAACCAAATAACCCTTCCGCAGCAACCCATCCCTGTTGAAAGCAAGTCCAGGTGTTTTCAGCCCACTACTTACTGCTGCTGGTGGGGTTAGACCTTCTGGATCAGTCCTGCTTGCACCTGAGTACAGCCCTTGGCTGCAGCAAAAATGTTCCCTGTTCGTCTGCCCACCTTCACATTGACAAAGCCACCGATGTCCAATCTCTCCAGGATTGCAAAGGGAAGGGGGCTGCCCTGAAACTGTAGTAACCTTGATCCAGTTAGGCGTATATCCAAGCGTTCAAAACTAGTATTTTCTATAACTTGAAAAAACAGAAATCAATTAAAAAACATGGGAAACAAAAAATCATGCCTGTGCTGAGAAGTTCATACATAAAATTTTACCCATTAGGAAATTTGGGCTGAGTTATTACCTCTCAAAAAAAGAGCATTCATAATGGAAATTCTGACAGAGCCCTAACTACGGCTGTGTGAGTGGCACAGCTATAATTAACTCTGCCTTCAGAAGCCTTCCATTAATATTTTAAGGGTTTTTAATTAAAATAATTGTATTAGTTTATGAAAAATACTCTCTCCCTCAAGTTGTTTAATACAGAAACTATTCCAAACACATTCCTTTTTTTTTTTTTTTTTTCTCTTTCCTTTGCCTTCTAATCCCCATCTGCACAACAGGTTCCTCCTTCTCTTTATTGTCTGTTATTGTTAGATCCCCATAGTTTCTCCTCAGATCCTCAAACATGAAGATTTTCACTTTTGATTTTGCGTCTTTTCATGTTTTGGAAGCTCTGTGAGGTAAAGCCCATATTTATGGTCTCTGAATCATTCTGCCACTTGCTCAGAGCTCAGCCTGGTGTCCAACGTGTGGGGCTTTGCAGCTGTTCATCCATCTCTCCAGCAGCACGTACCAGCTCCGCTTTGGGGTCAGCACTGGCAGCCTGGACATTTCTGGGCAGAAATAATAGCTTAGTTTTGCTCCATAAAGCTTGGAGAGCTCCAGGAGAGCTATCTCCTTCTCAGTTCACTCGGTAGAGGAATCATCCCCATCTGGGGTGGAATTGGAAGACTTGCTCCAGGATACCCTCAGCCCTGGCTGCGAACTCTCTCCTCTCCACTTCTCGTGGGCATGGTCCTAGGCTCATGTACACTGTCAGAGGAGTTGATCTGCTAATAACAACCATGCAAAAGTATTGTTTTTGTTTTAAATATTTTGTGGTTATTTCTTACCTGTCATTCTATGAAAACCATTATTTTTAGCTTGATATTTGTCATTTTTACTAATTCAAATACGACCAGAACTTAGAATATGCCTTTAATATTTCACTCATAAACAAGGCCTTTAAGAACTGCAGTGGATCATCTTTGGTGCAAATAAAACAAAGAGAAGCTATGAGAAGTGATATTTTCTGTTGGAAGAAAAGGTTCATGCAGCCAGAGTCTTCACAAAACTCAATATTCGACTTTTCAGTATATCACTAAAATGGTGCTAAAATAACATTACACTCCTGACATGTAGGTGGGCAAGTGAAATGGTCACAGGCACATAATAAATTGTACCAGTATATAATAAATCTATTTCTCATATACCTACAAACTGTACAATTTCTCATACAGATAATACTTCATTGTATGATAATTTATTGAGACTACACTTCTGATACATAAAACTATTTGTACACAAGAAAATGCCCAATGTGAATAATTTAACCAACCACTACAAACTGATATAAAGCAGAATCTGCCATCCAAAACAAATGAGACCCCAAACAGATGCTTCTATTGACTTATACTTGAATTCATTTCATCTTTATTTTATTTCAAATCTACTTTNNNNTTTTGTAATTCTCCTTCCAGAATATGACATGGGTAACTTTTGAGCAGGCTCATCATTTGAATAATCAGCCATTTAGTGACATGCCTAGTCCTGTTTAATGACTGAATCTGTAAAAGTATGACCTCAAGCACTGGTTAACTTTAAAATAGCTGTGCCCACTGCATGACATAGCCAACAGGAAGCCATTAGAGCTCCAGCAATTACCATTTACATCCATCGACGAAGTCCCTATTTTATTTTAATCTGCTTAAGTACATTTTCTGCACGAGGTTAAAATATAAATCCCTTCTCCTGAACAAGACTGGTTTTCTGGCTGACTTGAGAGCACAATTTACAACAGATTTAATTTGTTCTTCACAAACATTCCTAATGACATTACCCTGGTGCATATACTGACTGCCTCCTCTTATTCCATTAACTCCCAAATCGGGTTTAAAGACCATATTGATGCTAGATGTTATTATGGGTGATTATCAAAACAACAGACAATGGGGCAAAGTGTTTACTAACTGGTTTATATATAATTTCTGTAATAACTACAACAGATGGTAATGCTACAAACAATAAATCAAGCTTTTCACTGCTGAAATAAATTGGCAGCCTGCAGTACAGAAATGCTGTATGTAACTATATACAGATGCTTCAGTCATCAACTGTATTGTTCATCTTATTAGAAAATGGGTCTGTTACTGCTATTACAGGAAATCTTTCCATTTGCAATTACAAATGTATATTTTCAATTAAAATTGTTTTTAACTGCCAAACTGGTTTAAGTATACTTTAACCTTTAATTACAAATAGAGTTATCACGTACTGCCAAACTGGTTTGAGGCATTTGTTTGTGTCTGTGGAAGTTCCTTCTCAAATTGGGTTTCCACTCCATAAATATATTTCTGCCCTTCAAGAATCCTCTGGCCAAAAGGCATTTGCAGTAACTTTAGGAAGTTAATTCAATAGTAGCTGTGTAAAAGGATGCTTTATTCGACAGTGCTTAAAACAGTATCAGACCTGCAATTAATTCCATTCACTTTTGTTTGTAGTAATTTATCAAAACATTTGTCTCCGTACACTGCCTTCTTTCCAGCTCCTTTGTGGGGAGCTGATTGCCTATCTCCATACTCATGTCACCATCTCCTGGTGTTTCAGAGCTCCTGGGCCATCCACTGGCAGTCCTGGGGAGGAAACATCCCCCAGTTGCTTGTCCAGTGACTTTGTGATGGAAGCTTTTCTCCCCAAGTTGGGAACACATGATAGTGAATTTTGGGGATCTGCAGCAGTCTGTTATGAACTGTAGGAATGTTTGTCCATCCAGAAGAAACAAAATGAGAACATAATTACAATTCCAAAAATTAAGTAGGATTTTTAGTGTCTTTCCCCTTTTATGGTTCATTTGAGTTGTCCTTTCTATTAAGGTAAGGCCATGAAAGGAAGATAGGAATAATGAACACAATGTTTTCACAAGCAAGTCTGCATCTGTGGTTTTTCAAACTGACTGAGGCCTATACCCTATAGGTGTCTAATTTACACTGATTTTTAGTTTGACTTTAGCAACATCTACTGCTGAGGGGATGATTTTGAAAATTGCTCCAAGTACTTACTTGCATCTTTAGGAATTTACTTCTCTTTACAAAAATAGGTACTGTCCCATATTTATTATTCACAACCTTTTGGTCTAGGTTCCTCTCCCTGACCTCCAGGGTGTCATTGTGCAATGATATCCAAACATTCCAGCTTTGCACGTGCATTTGAAGACTTCATACTCTACAACATCTTTTAAGAAGGTGGGCTCTGAGGGTTATGGAAACATGATGGATCTCAAAGAAACCTGAGGTCTCATACCTCGAAGAGGTCACAAAGGTAAAAACAAATTTAAAAACTCATTAATAAAGTATTTTTGAGAAAGAATCAAAACTAAATGTCTTTTTGAGGTGAAATAGTCAATATTCAAAACTGAGACAGAATTTGTTTGCAAGAATCCTGGCAGAACCCAAGCATTGTGGTGGACATTTGTGCTTGGACAAGAGAGACCTGGAGATGCAGTGTTTACATGTATGCCACATTGCAGATCTACAGGAAGATACAGCCTTTAGCCTGAAGAGATTGTTTAAAAATTCAGGCAATTAAATGAAAGAAAGAACCAAAAACAGTGATACTGCTGCTCTTGTATATAATTCTAATAAATTCTGATGGGTCTTAGAAAAGCAGAGTGCAGGAAATCCAATAAATGATGTTCATATATTTCAAGCACTGTATAAGAGGAGGGACACACAACAAGATGGAATAAAATGTTTGTAAGAATATTCAAAATTAATTGTAATGAATCCTTCATGAATGATCTGTGATCTGAAACATATTTCTTCTTCTTCTTCTTCTTTTTCTTTCTTTCTCTCTCTCTCTCTTTCTTTCTTTCTTTCTTTCTTTCTTTCTTTCTTTCTTTCTTTCTTTCTTTCTTTCTTTCTTTCTTTCTTTCTTTCTTTCTCTCTTTCTTTCTTTCTTTCTTTCTTTCTTTTCCCCCCAGAATAATCACATAATAATTGCAAGGAGTGAATGGATCCATGAAAATCATGATTGCTTTATGAGCAACTTAATAACAAGAAGATAATTGACATTTGAATTATCTTTTTAGGAGCAGTAAGAATAATATATTAGGTCTTTTACATAATTTTTGGCCTACCTGTGATCTCACTAATATTAGCTGTACTTTGGTGTATCTGTTGGCTTCAATAGACACTTCCATAAAAGAGGTAAAAATGCCCCTTCACTGACTGATCTATTTATAAGTACAAAGGAAGAGATTTATTCTTAATTCTGATAGGGTGGGATAGAAGTGACACAAACAGCCCAAAATTCAGTCTGGCTGCTGACACACTTTAATTTAGGTTCATTTGGTTTAATTCAGGTTAAATCCAGACTCCTTCTTTCTCAACTCATTTGCAATGAGAATGCCTGTAACAAAATGTCTTTGATAACTCCACCTTTTAAGGTTGCCCACACACACACGTCCTGTGGGTGGTGTCACTGTCACTGACTGGAGGTGACGCCTGTTCTGTCAGTGACTGCAATGGTGGGAAAGCATTGGGTGGGGTGGCTTTTCTTCCACATCTGGAGTAGCCATGTGCTCAGGTCCAGACCTGAAGCTCACACCAGTATTGGAGGTCACCAAGAACCAGCTTGGAGCCTGGCAGAGAATTTTATAGGGCATCAGCTGTGCATCCTCCACTTCTGTAGGATACAGAGGGGCAGCAGGGACCACCATGGTGTCTATTCTTGTACTAGTCTGTGGCTGAGGCCAGCATGAAACTGGATGTGTTGCCCATGCACAAATGTGTTGCCACTGCTGCAAGCTCAGGAGACGCCATTTTTTGCCCTGGCTTAATTTCTCTCCTCTTTACCTAGTTGCCTGTTGACAGTGACCTTGCTGCTGTAGGTTGTTGCTGCATGAGAGCATTTTTGCGTGACAAAAGCCTGCAAGATAACTCCCATCGGGGAGGATCCAACATACAGTACAAAACGCTTCCTCTTCTGTCAGTTATATGTATGTATGCACAACCCTGTACAAATGCAACCAACATTATAAATTATATCTGTGGTATATAATAAAGATCAAAAAATACATTCCCAACATTATAAAGAAGTTTAATTAGAATCCTGCAAAGGTGCAATCTGATTATTTGCTAATTGCCTTTCCATATTTTTTCAGGGCCTAACAAAGCATCAGGGATACTAAAGAGCAAACAGTGCTTTAAGGCCACAGTACAATGTGACAACAGTGATAGATATGCTAATTTCTTCATTCACTCCACTTCACTTCTTTTATTCTTTCCAATTAAAGCAAATGCTACTGAAACTGTAATTAAGCTAGTGCCGTAGCCCTGATTGCCTGCTGTTTTAATGAAACCCTATTGATTTTTCTTTTATTTCTAATGGCCACACATTGCGTTCAATGGTCAAACACATGGATGTTACAATGTGCGGCCAAACTTAATTTTTGTTCTCTAAAAGGGTGGCCTTATCAGAAAGAATATCAAAAGAGCTATTTGTGTGGGGTCTCTATAGTTTTTCCTCTGTCTGCCTGAAGAGACTCACTTTGAGCAAACATATTACCATTAAAAAGAAATGAGTTACGTTTTGTAGAGAATAAAAATTATCATTAGTCTCCTGTAGTTGCAATAAGTTGCACACAGATTTGGCATATTCATGATTCTCAGTATACTTTTAAGTTTTATTTAAAAAAGAAAAACACAACAACCTATCTAGAAGAGGATTTGGGGAGCATTATATTCTCTCCACAAGATATTATAAATCACACTAGCAATTTATGATATAACAGTCCTTGAGCTCTTTCCAATTTGCTGATAATTTTATGGAAGAATTCATTTTCACTGGGAAATTTCACTAAAGTATTTTCTGGTTTACCTGGAAATAGTGGAAAAGATAAGGAAAAGAAAAATTCTTTTCAAATCCCATGAAACACATAGAATACCTATACGTTTATTATTCACCAATTGGACTGTTCAGCTAGGGAATTTAACAGGGTATAGCTTTTGCGTGACTTCATATCCATACTTAGGAGCCAGCGTGTACAAATCATTGTGCTGGAAGAAGACACTCTCACCATGAATGAACCTGCCCAACCTCTTGTAATGCACAGCAGCAGAAACTCTCTGTGTGTACCAGACACTTTTACAGGAAGATTGAAAATTTTAATTCACAAAACATGAATGTAAGTGAGTCCATTGCTGTTTTGCTTGAGGAAAATAAATGGTAATAAGGAATCATGGTTTCCTACCATTCCTTATCTAAAAATGTTTCTCTTATGACTGTTGTGGAAGAGAAACTATAATCACATTCAGGATACACAAAGTCAGCAGTCAGTTTAGCAAATGCAAAAAATGTGCATGAGCTATTGCCCTGATTGATCCTGTGTGCTGAAAGGCAAGGGTCTTTTTTTTTCACATTTGTTCAACTTTAATCCAACATTCAAATTTTTCTTGGACCACAGCCCCAGTTTGCCACTTGTACAGGTAAAGCTGCACTCTCTCTCTGCAATTCTTTAATCGACATTTCTAAATCACAAAACATGTGTTACAGTAATGGCACTCTGTAGGGGAAGCATCTAATCATGATAAGTGATAAGTCAGGATATAGCTTATTTCACATATAGAATAGGACTGTGTGTGGTCTGGGTCTTTGAAACAAATCTTTGAGTATAGATATTTTGCTCTAGTTCTCACTGATTTTTTGACACATTATAGAAAAACATGAATCCAGTGTCCTAGGTGGTCACCCTGCAGTCCCATCTGTATGAGCACATCCTTACACTTGCCAAGAACCACAGTGAAAACCTCCATGGTGTTTCCTTCGTGTACCAACATGTGGGATCACAGTCAGGGGCAAAAATTACATCAGCCCTAAAGCTGCTAAATCTGACCTTGGGAACTTAAGGATTGACTTGAGTGAGGCTTTAATGCTTCCTCTACTCCTCCCATGCATGAACAATGCATCAGGAATGGCTGTCTTGGTCTTAAACCAGGACAGAAGCCCAAGCCAGAATCTACCATTAAAATGTTCTTGACTGGTTCACTGGGAAATTGACTGTAAATACTGCAGTAATATACATAAAAACAGGGAAAATTCTGTATTAGTGTGATTTGTTAAAACAAACAAACAAACAAAAAAAACACCCATCAAACAGACAAGAAAAACCTACAACATCCAGAAAACAGAAAGAACATGAACAGCTGCATGTAACCTATATAGGATTTAGGATCAAGAAACAGATTTGGGCACAGCTCCTGTACCCTTTTTCCTTGCTTACTCACTGCCCAGACCATGTGCATTCCCCTTAGTTTACAACGTCAGAATCATTTTCAAGGTTCATGTCAACATGGGGTTCACTTGAGGCTGACCCAACCACACAGTCACCGTAGCCCCACAGGTAAGGTCTCCATGACATGCACCAAAATCAGCAGAATGGGCTGGAGCAGTACAAGAAGAGGCTTTGATC
This sequence comes from Anseranas semipalmata, assembly GCA_013399115.1. Classification (NCBI taxonomy): domain Eukaryota; kingdom Metazoa; phylum Chordata; class Aves; order Anseriformes; family Anseranatidae; genus Anseranas; species Anseranas semipalmata. The sequence continues at coordinate 1,205,418 of VXAA01003591.1, read as the reverse complement.
TCACAAGTGGAGGTCAACAAAACCAAATTCAGCACAAATGCGGGCAGTGCCAACATCTCCAGTTCAACATCTCCGGTCGGGTCACACCTCTTACATCCAGGATAGTCACAGGGTTGAGAGAAATTATCCTCACTGGTCAGCCTTGGCTTGCCAGGTGTTTAGCTCTGCACATTGTATGAGAAATCTGTTCTCAGCACTAAGCTCAATTTCAGTAATAAGAAAAAATATACAGACTAAAAAGGGATTGTAAATTTTTGTTAATAGAATTGCATTCCAAATTTTAGCTGCATTGTGCAGAAAGCTCAAATCTTTGCCCCAGGCACAATACTAGCACAATTTTAGGTGAGTAAACAGCACATGTGCAACAGGAAGACACATTACCATTTTCCCAACATTAACCAAGAAGTCCTGCCTGCCTTATTTCCCAGCCTTCACCAGCTACAGTTCTGAATCACCTTCCGTTTGTGACTGCTGAATGCTAAATACACTTTTATTTTACCTGTAGGCACTAAATTTTTCAAAAGCCTCACATTACTATTAGACTGCCAGCAAACTGGGAACATCAGCTCTTTTTAATTAGATTTTCTAACTATGATGTTCATGCAACAAGGGATAAATTCCCTTTAGTGGAAGTTGTGGATTACACTTGGACTTGTTAGCTCTGGAGAAGTGAAAATAATAAATAAAATCTGCCAGGGAAAAGGTAACAGTAGGAATAGTAGAAAATAAGATACCATCATGTGACTACTCAGCCCTGTCAACTGTTACGCTAATCAGGACAGAATTAAAAACACATTTTCTGCCAAGATGTTTCACAGCCAAAACGGTTAAATACAGATTTTAACAAAATTGAAAGCATATTATACGGAGATTTGTGGTTTCCAGCTCTGTGAGTGAGTGCTGAAAGTGTGATGAAATAACAAAATTGCAGCCTAATAATCTATAGAATAATATTGTCAACTAATGGATTATAATAAAATAAAAGCTATTATTAAGGTAAAACATTATAACAAAAAAAAATCCAACTTTTATTTGTAGCACCTCCCCCTTAATGGTTTCAAGCATTTTGAAAGGTAATTTAAACAAGTACATTGTGTCCTTATTGAAACTGTTTCATCTCGCTAGCTGCTGAAAATGGCTTTAACCATCTCTCTGAACAAAAGCTTGCTAATAAGACAACAAAAAGCCTACAAAAGCACTGGCTCAGCATCACTGCAGAAAGGCAACTAAAGGCAGCCTGCAAATGGTCTGTTTCTTTTTTCTTGCATGTAATTAGATGAATTAAAAGGACAAAGTAGTTAATGTTACTGTTGTCCAAGGCCCCCGGTTCTTTTCATACCGTCCGCTCTAGACAAGAGCCCGTGGCTCTCGCTTCAGCAATGCGGTGAAGAATGTTGGCAATAAGTAAAATTAACAAGCTTAATCTGTGAAGAATCTGGTCTGAGTCATAGATGAAATGTATCTCTAGCAACGAAAGGCTAGTAATTCCTGGTCTCCTTTTATATGCCTAATAAAACTTACAATAAATTAACTGCATTTTAGTTTTCAGTGCCGGTTCTATTAATCAGGGCCGAGACGTGTAGTCAAGTTACAATAGAAAGAACTCAACTGGGTGCATTTCAGTTATGCAATTAGGGCCCATTGGCCTGGCTCTAATTAGGCCAGGGATGTTGATATTTCAAGTACTGTTTTATCATTAGGCTTCATTTCCTTGGAACATCCTCAATGACCAAGTAGTGAGAAGGGTGGAGGATATTATAAGCACAGGTCATCAGAAAGTCATTAATGGGAGGTAGGAAGGGAAGGGCTGACATTAATACCTTGCCCTGTGAAATGTTGAGCTGTCTCTGGGAGACTCGGAGCCCCTTCATCTCCCAGAGAAATTGGTGGCACATGAGAACAGCAAAGGACCTCCCCTAGAGATGACATTGCTGTTTGATTGTTACTGCTAGATTGGCACGCCCTGACCTCGAGTACTGCAGAGAGGGGTGAACCTCACCCAGAGGGTTGCTTTCCCACCCCTTGCATGCTGTTGTGTCAAAACTGAAAAGAAACACCTGTTTCTGGCCAGTAATGGAGACAAGACACTGGATCTTGAGAAAGGTTCATGAGGGTAATTCTGGGTAATGCATGGTCATCCTCATATTGCTTCCTCCGGGCAGGAGACTCACTGTCAGTTTTCAGCTCCACCATAGAGATTGAGGATGAGAAGCTGGAGGTGGCTCACCATCCACCAGTGCCAAGAACATGAGGTTTCTTCAGTTTAGCACAGATTTGGTCATGGTCAAATCCAAACATTGAAGGTCAGATAAAACCAGGAAAAAAAGAAAAAGAAGAACCTCCTTCAGAGGAAAAGAAGATCAGTCCTGGGTTGTGTGTTTCTTGCCAAATGTTAGCTTAAATCTGTAACTCCAAACAATACTTTGCCTGTTTGTAAAATATGACTTTGTTTCATTATGAAAAAAGAAATTACATAATTAAATTCATTATATCCAATTACTATATGATTCATCTGGCAGCTTAATGAAGCTTCACATTATACTAACAAGATAAAGCAAAAGAATAACATTTTATGAGACTGCAGGCATTCTGTGTACAGCAGACTAGCTAGTTTATGAGCTATATACAGTGCATTTCCTAATAGTACATATTGTATTAGCTCTAGTAGGGAAGTTATTGCCTGGTCCTGTGATATCTCACCCAACTCATTCTGAAATTTTGATAAAACACAAAGTTCAACTTTATTTTCTTCATATCTAGTCCTAGGCCTTTCTTCTGGGTGTTGCCAAATTTTATCCAAGAGGACCATATGATGTGGAGAGCAAGTTTAATAGGATCACAACAAAAAAAATGTAGACAACTCTACAGCTGTCAGAAGGCAACACATTTTGGATGTAAAAGAGCTAGTTTGGTTTTGAACCAGTGACCCAGAGGTGAATTACCTCAGTGTCTCCGTTGATAGGTATATAAATATTTTAAATATGATTTTGCAGAAGTGTAAAACTGCCTTTTCTTTCAAAGTACATTATCAGCCTACAGAAGTCTATCAACTCTGTCCTCCCAATAATTTATGATCTAATAAAAGGCTTCTGTCTTTGGAAAGACTGACAAAAAAACATCGTTTTATCTCTTGGGAATGAGATCTGTCAATATAGAGAAGCCTTATCTTTCAAATGTGTGTGTAAAACTATTTGCAATATTCACAGTTTTGAAATTAGCTGTTCACACAGAAAAGGGACAAATTAAAGACATTCAGTCTCCTTTTTCTTCCATGTATGAGTGCCCTTCAGCTTTTCTCATTACCATTTAGTATTTCTGGACAACTATTGATATTCAATGGGAATGTAAATGGGCTTGAAAATCATAAATTGTAAAAAATAGGTTTCAGAGACATCAGAAAACTTTCAGGAAAAATGACATTTGCCTACATGGGAGAACAACAGGAGTGCTTTCACTTTGTTATTGAAGGATATGGCTGACATCTCAAACTGGAGGCTTTGGCTAGTTACTAAGTGAGGTTTGTGGCTTCAGTCTTCCCAACCGAACAAACTTTGAGGACTCAGAAGAAAATGGAGCAATCAGTTCCAGCATAATAAAGAGATCCAGTTTTATAGCTACTGACAAGTTACTCTAGTGAGTGGTTTGTGTTTGTGCTTGCTAGCTACATTTGGAAACAGACACACTGAAAGTCATCAGTGAGGGATTTTAAAATCTTCTCTAAATCAAAATTTATCAGCCCATGACATAAAAACTGGAATAACTCCTGAGGCTATGCCTTCATCATTTCCTAATTTCTTTAATTAATATAAGAAAAACCATATCTGCCTCTGGGCAAATTTCAGTTTCGGTCATTTGTCTTACCTTCTGTAAGTAGGAATTGCCTGGAAGTATAGGCACACATGGTAGAAATGACTGCAAGAGAAAAAGGAAGAATTGAAATAAAGCACAATGATAGGCAGCTGACAGAACATGTTATGTGCTCTGACCAGGAGATTTCAGAATTGTCCACACAGACAGTAAAAAAAAAAAACAACAAAGCCCTCCACCAGAAGTGCTGATAGGGGGCAAACCCGTTCTTGTTACCCTTCTATTTGCAAGCCAGGTCTGAACTGAAAGCAAAGGGCATTTCTGCCTAATTTGGAGACAAGCTCGTAGAGAGACCTTATTACTCTGGCACGCACCAAAAGGTAGGTGCTCACCCAAGGTGTGGCCTTGCTATCATGTTTTACCTCTGTCCTTAGCCAGGTCCAGCCAGTGGAACACAGAGTGGATTAAATATGTCAGGAGATGTTCTTTGGTGCTAGGATCAAGTGATACATCATGACCTACATCCTACTGGTTAAAGCAGCAACACCCAAAAGAGTGTCCCCACCCCTGCTGCAAGTTAGACCATGGAGCAAGTCTATCTCACAGCTCACATGCCCCTGAAGGATTCAATGCATGCCACACTCTTCCTTTGCCCCATGGGCAACAAGCCATCATGCCTGCAAGAAATGGAAAGGGCCTCATGCCTTACACCCTTAGTTTGGCTGCTCCTCACTCACACCTCTCTGCTCCCTCCTTCAGCTCAAATCCTGCCCTACCCAAGGATATCTGCAACGTCCTTCTCCCTCCTGCGATGTTGGATGAAGCTGACCCTCCAGCAGTCCTGCTTGTGTGTGGGGACTTACTCCATTTTGGGCTATTTCAGGTGTTCCCCATGCTGGGTGAAGAAGTTGGGCTGGGTGAAGGAGTCGTGGCGCAACACGACTTGCTGCTCGGCATGCAGGTGACAACTTGTGGGGACAGCGCAGGACAGAGCCTGGCCACCACCAGAAGAAGGCGAGGACACAGGTCTTCCTGGAACTACTGGAGCAATCAACCAGAGAGCTTGAGCACATGGCCGGTGCTATATCGTCATAACTCTTTTCCCAGGCACATCAGAGCGGTTTGCCAGGTTGTTACAACATTCCTGAAAATCTGCTCTGTTGTTCCCTTGAAGCCCCTGGAAGCAGGGAAGCTGCTGCTCCCTTTGTCTGTTTTTTTTTTTTTTTTTTTTCTTTTTTTCCAGACGGAGAGGACCTTGGTTGGTTAAAATACGTGTGTGCAACGTGTGTCAGTGCTAGATCTGGCGGTCCACACGGCTGATGGACAGAGCACGGTCTGGCATATCTAGAGCCATTAAAAACATATTATGCATCTCCATTCAAAGTAAGATAACAATATAAATTGTTCAGCTCTTTAAACAGTTGCCATGAGTGACAACCACGAATAGCTGCTGTGATATCTTGCGAGACTTGCCTCCGCCTGTTTACAAGGAGCAATCCAAGGTGCTTCTTATTTCTGGGGCAGAAAAGTGAATCCAGGGAGCTATCAGATAACTGAGGTTCTTCCTCGCCTCCCTTAGCAGCTGCTGCTTACAACCGCGTCGTCATGTAATTGTAAAATGAGTATGGTAAACATGATGCATAATTAAGTAACGAAGTGTGGAGAACCTTTAGAAAATGTACTAAGGCATAAATAGAGAGCAGGATGAGATTTCTGCCAGCAGTGAATATCTTTATTAAAAGGTTGTAGTTTCTGGAAATTATTGTTTAACCAAATTATCAATGTGAATGAAATCAGGCTTTGGGGGACTTCTAATTTGTGCAATATATCAGGTGTTATTTAACTGTTGTTTATACTGTGTGGAAAAAGCAGCACCATCACATTGTTTATCACTAGTAAAAACATTGATATTTTTGTGACTAATCTCTGGTTGTCATTATGAAAAATATGAATAATTTAATGCAAAGCTATTCAGAAATATGTCTCGTGTATCCACACATATTTTCTGTTTTATTTTTTTGCTCGTTTGTTTTAAAGTATTTATTGCAGATAAAGTATCTGAAACCAAAAGTAAATATTACAGCGGTTTTAATGGGTACATCATTAGCTATAAATGTGTATTAAATTAAGTATTTGGAAACACAAGTAATAACACTGTCACGTAGAAATAGCTTGAAAACACCATCAGTGGCAGAGAAGACATTAAAAGCACATAAGGTGCTTTAAATCCTCCTGCAGATGCTGCCAACTCCTTCCAGTGTGATTTCCCCAAATACACTAATTTCTGCTGGAGAACCTTAAGTGTGTTCTTCTGGATTTGCCAAAATCATCCCAGTCTTGATGGCACTGTGCAAATGAACATCCGTGGCCAAATCTGTGAAGGACACATCCAAATTTCTGGACACAGGAATGCTGCTCTGAGTTTACAGTGCCGGCACAGGACAGCACTGATAGGTCACTGACCTACTGTCTGTTTTCATCCTCCTTGGATGTTGCTCATGGGATAGTGGCTGAGAGAAGGACACTTTGCAACAAGATGCTCTCCTTTCCTGGTCTGAGACTTCATTATTTCAGTTTTGCTTCATAAAATCTCTGCAGCCAAAGTATCTCTGCTGAAAAAAAAAAGAAGCAGAGGATACTGCTTTGTTACATGGAAGTGCTGTGGAAAGACTTATAACCTCAGGAAGAGAGATTAAGCTGGGACATAAAAAGAAAAATTAAGAAAAGGGATGTAACAAAATAAGAAAAATTTGTATTGCACAGCAACTGAATGCCCATATTTTTAACTGATTAATGCACTAAAAATAGGACTTTTTTTTACATGAATAGTATAGTAACTGTCTGACAGTGGTATAACTCTAAAGACCAGTAATTAGCCTCACAGCAATTATTTGAAGGGGTTGCTAATCAAAGATGATGCAAACAAAGGCAGTGATGGTCATTTTTAAGAAGTGGGCAGGATCAGTATGTTCCATGCCTGTCTGACTATTACTTTGTATCACCCTGGATCATCTTGACATTCACCCTAATTCTCAGGAAAAGGGAGGTCTCCACAAAAATATCATAAAAGGGCCATCGTGTGGAAATATCTTAGCAGAGAACAGAAACCCACTCTTTTCATCATAGGATGCTCAGTCAGTTCAGATTCACAAAAGATGACTCATATCAACTTCAGCCTATGTCTTCCTTCCATGAAAATACTTTACATTTCTATGATCTGGTAGGCACAGCAATCTTTTTGTTGAGAATAATGAAAGAGTTTTGTCACAGGACTGAGTTTATCTATGAATCTCAATCAGCCTCAATCTCAAATCTCTTCAGAGTTTGCCAGGTCCCGTGGTTTACTGGTCTGTACTTCGGGCTTCTCATAGCAATTTTGAAACGGTTGCCAAGATTATATATAATCAGGGTATTTGTCTTTTAAAGGCACAGTTAATAGGTGCTCTGCAAGAATCCTTTGCACACATTTTCCCTCTGTTGACAGTTCAGCTTGTTCCTTAAACCTGGCCTGCTTGAACATCAAAGGTGGCACTAAAGGGCAAATGTTACCAGTGCCTCTCGAAGTGCAGTGTCTGACACAGTAGAATGAGTAAAATGTCGGGACTCAGGTCTCCAGCAATTACAGGTGGCCCAAAGAGCAACATCAGAGACTTTTATTATACACCCTTCAGTCTTAAGAAACCAAACTGTTCCTAGGCAGTTCTCCACCTTTATTAGGAGGTCAGGTCTTTGAAACAGCTGACTTCTCTTCTGTCCTTCACGCAGTGACGTAGAACAGGCTTTCCTGTACAAATAGCAAGTGCCTTAAAGACAAGCAACAAAACGAGTTTCATTTCTTCATACATGCCTACCCTCCAGTATGATGCATATGTTGTAGAGAGGCTAAAACACAGTTATGGGTGAAGAAAATTACAGGAACATTGGAAGACGTCCCAGGGGGCACCAAAGCGGATTTATTCCTCCTATAGTGACTGCTACCACAGCACCATTTTAACAGCTATGTGCTAGTTTCCCAATTGATCTCTACATATTCTGCAATTATATGAAGTAATTGAGTGAAAACTAGGCAGGCATCTGTTTTAAGGAAGCAAGGGGAAAACCAGGGAAAGAAAGGGTGGCTGACATGGCAAAGCAGGGCTGCACATCGGGGGAGTCTGCTTGGGAAGTGATGGGGGCAGCAACAAGGGTTTGCCCTTCCCCACTCGGCAGGTTTCTGAGCAGGATCCCACTGCAAGAGTGGCTTGTGGTAAGTCTAATGGTATATTCTGGGACTCAAGATGTAAAAAAAATGTATTCATTGAGAAAGACTTCCCTTTTTAATGTGGAAAAAAGTTACTTCAAAGAGTAAATTTACATGGCTTAAAAATACATTAGCAAATACATGGTAAAAGACGGACGCAATTTGGAAAGCAGCTCCAAAGCCTGTGTATGAGTGCTCTTCTCAGTGGTGGCTGACGATGCTAACGAAAGCCCTGACGCTGCAGTCAGTTAGGCGCATGCCCAACTGTGACGACTTCTGCTGTCCCAAAGACATCCATGGCAATGCAGCAAGGTAGTCAGAAATCTCTGTCAGGAAAGCAAGCTAGTATCTTTGAATTCAACAGCAGCTCTTGTTTACCTATTCTCTTATGTGTGAACCTTGAGGCTCTGGCCAGGTTATAAGCCAAAAAATAGGGATGCTCTACAATGCATTTGGTCAACAGACAACATCGGGCCTGGAAGTGGCCATGGGAAGTGGCAGCACAATGGAAAGCAAGTGCCTGTCGAGCAGAGCTCAGATCTTGCAAAAATCAGACTTGTGTCCCATATGATATTATCTATGAAAATTCACTTTTGAAATCAGAAATAGGAGCAAAGCTTGACTTCACAGTTATAAAAACTAAATATATGTTATATATAAATATGTATATATAAAATAAATTTTAGGACTAAACCAGCCACATTTGCTAATGAGAAGTACAGGGACCCAAGGAGATGCAGAGTTTTAGCAGGTCATACAGAGCATGAGTTCTTGCTAGGAGAACCAAGTCCTTCTCTTTTTAGAGATGATTATTATTTGGATACTAAAAGTTAACAGTTCAAAAGGTGAAGAATTTTTCCACAGTTCTTGAAACTTCTTATGCATTTTCACTTGCTGTCTTCCATCATTTTGAACTTGAAATGATTGTGCTTTGAGCAAGTTTCTACCTCAGCACTAGGGAATGATCTCAATGATTTTCAGTGTCTTGAAATAAGAGGATGAATAGTTCAGGTGGTAATAAATTTTACTGCCAGGTAATACCATATACATAGAGAACACATATTTGCCAGTGCAAAATTTTTAAAGTAAGGACCAATTAATTTTTGTAGAAAGAATATTTTCCATATAAAAGAATCTTCCATCTCCTTTACAGTCCATTGCATTTTACTAGATCTAATTTATGCTTGGAAAGTAAAATTAAATTTTCCTTTTATATGAAATAAAACAAATTTATATTTTAAACATAACACATTAAAATCTTCTTTCAGTGAATGCAATTATTCCATGCAAAATAAAAAAGATAGCATCCTTCAGTCTGCAAGACTTTGTGGGTATTTGTTTGATTGCCAAATAAAATTCTGTAGAGAGAAGGAGTGAATAAAAAGAGATTTCTAGCATGTGAATGATGTCTCATATTTCCCTTACAAAAAAGGTTGAAGTATGGCTGTTTGTGAGTAGCATTCCAAAATATATTCTAACAATCACTTTTATACCAGCTAGACACATGGGATTATGTGTTCAAGCAGTTCAAATGCAGAACTTTTGGTACTGCTGGCTCTTTGTTGGAGCTGAGAGCCCACCGGGGCATCTCTCTCTGGGTATACATCGAGACGGTCCCCAAGAGATAAGTCCTCGTGTGACTTATGGTTGCCATTACATCCCCCTGTCGACCTAATGTCTTAAACATGATGGACTCTTATCTGGAAGATAATTATCACGATCATCGGAAATATGCTTTAACTTTAGAAGATATAAATCACTTTAATTTGACGGCTGCGAAAGAAAAAAGTGTGATGAAGGTCACTAGTAAAAACTGTAAAAGCTTGATCTGAATTTCAAACCCAATAATTTTAAAAAATCAGAGATGAAATATGGGAGAAAAACTTGTAAGCAAACACTTTTTTCTTCTAACATGGAAGTTAAAGACACAGATCCTAACTGAACAAGCTAAGGCCTGGCTAAAGTCAGACAGAGTCAGGTTTCCAAATGTCATTGCTTTCTGTAGATTTCAGATCAAGCTTTTAAATTTAATAATGATGTGATTTAAAGGGAAAAAAACCCATGTGGAACAGCGGAAGTCTGTATTCAAGTCCTGCCTACTGACACCACCAGGAATTTTGTACTGCTGCCACTGAGGTTGAATACTTATTTTAGAGCTCTCTGATCCTTCTGTCTGTGATTATAGCTATCAGCTGATGGCTTTTCCACTTTTATGTGTTCTTTACTTTTATGCACAGACATGAATTCTTGGCAATGACACTAGCAGTAGCAGGAATAGAAATGTAGATGATAAAGAAACTGATTTGCAATTAGATATTTTTACATTCCTTAAATGTGTCTTCAAAGCACAAATAAGGATGGGACACTGGGGAGTCACATGGAGATGGGACCCCAGGAGAACAGTTAAGTGGTGAAGGATTTCTAGAAATAATTTAGTTCTAGACAGATAATGCCACTTCATTAACTTCAGCTTTGCTTAAACTTGATGCATGGTAAGAAGATGCTCTTGATGTGCAAGAAGACACCAAATCACCCAAGAGACCGAGGGTCACAGAGAGGTGCTGAGTTATCAGATGCTCTTTTTTTTTTTTTTGTGTCATAAGCGTACACATAAACTATGAAGGTCTTCTGTAAAGATTTATGGCCTTATACATATAAACCTGAGGATCAAAAAGAAGATCAACAAAAATCAAAAGGAAATAAAATCAACCACGTTGCAAACCATGGGGGCACCTCATGCATCATAAGCCTACAGACCAGGGTTCCTCAACCTTGGGAAGGAGGTGAGATGGGAAAAGACACCTCACTCCTCATCAGTGCAGACATAGCCTTCACCCCCCACAACAAAACCCTCCCAAAGGTGACAAATATAATTAGCTCTGCTGAGTGCCAGGCAAAATTTACCTGAGGTCCCTATTTTGCCACGTAATTGCAGTTTGCCAACTCCTGGCTCGCACTATCTGCAAACTGCGGATTTCCTCTCCCTTTTGTTAGCCGCCGGTTCAAATGGCAAGGTTGATCAGAGCAGTAAACAGATGAGGTATTATTCACTTGTTCCTGTGCCAGCAGCACATAATTCAGGCTGGACAGACTAGAGCAATTATGCTGTATTTTTCATTCACATGAATGAATCAATTGCTTGCTTCACTTGTGTGTGAACAACAAGTAACAAAACAAAAACAAAACTGAAAAAATCAAATCCAAATACTTGCTTGTTGGGCAATAAACAGAGAGACAGTTTGTTTTTTTAAGACCAACATTTATGTGAAATTATCTTATATAATTAAGAATCCCTGCAAATAGCTGTGTATCGATTGATATGAACAGGTGAATCATTATCATTTAGCATTTACAGGATAATAACAGGATCTAAAAACTATCAGAAAAGGGAATACTTGTAAAAATCTACCAGAAAGCAGCACCTCCTGAATAGTATGAAGGTGAAAAATGGAAAGATGAAAATAGAAAAAGTTTTAAACATGCAGAACGCTGGAGTCCCTGCAGTCTGGCTCATGCAAGAAATGAGTTAAAGGTGTCAGGCACTGCATACACACTGGGTAACAAATTGCTCTTTCCTACAAAAGGGAGGACAAATGACAAAGATAAGAAAGCCAGAAGTGGAAGAAAAGGGATATACTTATTCCTGGCTACAGATCCCCCAAAATCTGTATGCATGACTGACAGGACTGCATGCCATCTTCAGTTCAAAGACACCTGCAGTCCTTCCCAAGAGCCAAAGGCAGTGTGTGCTAGGAGGTTTTCTGAACCCAAGCCTATATGACTTGCCCCACTTCATCCAAGAAAGCTGTGAAGAATATCCATTTCTCCTGCATCCCATGTTCTCACTGTCACTACAAGATTCCCCCCACCTTTTCTGGGAGGAAAAAAATGAGCCAAAAAAATGTTAGAGCTAATTTCAGAAATAACTCTAATTTAGACTTAAAGCCTCTGAAACTATAATGGGGCTGCATTATGAATATGATTGTCTGAAGTTAGCACTTTCTTTTTATTCATTTGTCTAGCAATTTATTTGTAAAAGGTAAGCAAACTGAAATGAGCAGGCAATCAGCTGCCCTGACACACTATTTTACCCACGGGTATTCTCCAGGAATGAAGGCAGACTATTTCAGCCATACAATGTAATATTTATACTTCCATCATAAGAAGAACTCATGATCTTACTCCTGGTTATAATGAAAAGGTATATATTAAAAAAATAACCCTCTCTTTATACTGAAAGACATTGCTATACCCCAAACTCCAATACCAGTGGACAAAGATTTTGAGGTATTGTGGGGAGTATTCCACTGGAGAAATCCTCACCAGCTGCTCTGTACATGCAAGCCAGCTCCTGTACAGAGCAGCGCTTGCGAGAGTTTGTTTACGTTTGGAGAGCTGCGATTGCAACTTTTATATTTACCTGCACCGAGGCGTATTCACCTAACCTTTTCTACACGGGTCTTTGCTTTTTGTATAAAGATAATGAGCAGGCAGACAACAGTGGGCATTGCTGAGAGGCAGCTCTTCCCCCTTCTCAAATAGCAAATACCCAACCAGGCTGCAGAAAAACCACCTCGTGTCTTCGGTGCCCTTGCACATGTGGCCGCTCGTCAGGAATAACCAGACAGCTGGAGCAGCCTGTGGACTGTCCAAAGGATGAGGAAAAATCAGATAGGGCATTTTGTCTTGGGAAGAGCTTTTGGGGGACTGTGTCTCCTCCTGCCACAGTGGCAGGATGGGGCCAGATCCTTACCAGGCTGCCACAGGCAGCAGTGGCTTGTTTAGTTGACACGGGTAAGCAGAAATCATCTATGGCTTTTCGTGTATTGGAATACATATTACACAGGTGACGCCTGGGTAAAAACACTCTGCGGAAGATATTCTGAAATTTATACTGGTAATATCACTTATTCCTCTTGCTGGGAAGTACAGCTCTGCCCAGTGCCGACGCACACTGAAGGCTGGGGGAGTCCCCACTCCCAGAGCCCGGCTGAGGCTCCAACACATCTATTTTAGGGTAATACTGGGGTGAAAGTAAAAGACAAGCAGTAAGATGAAAGACAGCCTGCTCCAGTGCTTCTCCTTGCTGGAGCCACAAGGACTGAAAAGAGAATATTGTTCCCGTAACAAAGGTGGATATTGTGAACCAAGGCAGATGATGATGAACATTGGCAACAGACTTCCTGTATCAGCAAGCGGGAAGGCTAAATTATACCAGGGAAAAATTAGGATTAAAATAACTATATGATTAATCTCCTATTTTACCTGAAATAAATAAAACTTTACTTCTGTAACCGTCGTTACAATAGCTGGTATCTGCTAAAGAGCTAACATATTTAGTTTTATTGTTTTGTCAAAATATTAAGAATATCAATATATCTCCATAATTCAGTGTTATACAAAGAAGCATTTTTGTGCCATATATAGCAAAGATTGTATTATACTTTTGAGATCATAGGTAATGATGACAAAGTGATCTGTGTTCAATTTCAGCATTAATGTCTGGTTTGAACAAAGCCTGAAATATGGTCTGGGAGCTAAGAGGCTTTAATATTAAGATCTTTAACTGTAATTTATGTGACAGAAGATAGGGTTTAGCATAATAAAATGTAATGGGTTCCTAGAATGAAGAGGACTAAGAGACAATTGAAAACAAGGTAAAAATGGTAAATTATAAATAACAGTAAATTTACCTTTATGTTGTTACTTCATTTATTTTTGATTTGTTAGACGGGCACAGTAATTTCTCATTTTGCTACATTTGGAAGCAGGCATTTCTCAAACAGTGCACCTCAGGAATAAAGGGTCGGAGGCACAGCAATGCAGTTGGGCCACTCTTACGAAAGCTGTATTAGGGCTCCAAATAGAAACCCTCATTTTCTCCTGAGTTTGTAATTTAGCTGTGAAAATTCAGCCTGAGTTGAATTTCAATGCAAAAATATGTGGGGAACAAATGTATTTGCTTATTTTACCTCCAAAGTCAGTTTGGCTCCAGATTTCTGTGTAGTTTTTATTATTCCTGAGTATTCTGCTCTTGTTATAGGTCCACAGGTTTGGGGCTGATCTCCCAAAGCAAAGTATGCAGTACCTTGCTGCATCCCTTTACAAGGGCTCTCTCTCTCTCTCTCTCTTTCCAATGTGAATATAATTTTATCTCACTCATATGTATGAAAACTACTCACATTTTTAATGGTCAAAGACAGATGCTCCTTTTAGTGACAAAGGATTGGGATTTCCCTTTTCCCCATTTCTCCAAATTTTGCCTTGTTTGGTCCTGACTTGGTCCGAAACTAGCGATGGAGAGAAATGAGACTCTATGCATGCAGTGTGTGGAAAGAAACACAGTGTTTATTAAATGCAGGTGATTTTTTTTTTTTCCCCAAACGTTACATTCTACTATAAAATACAAATCCTATAAAGAACAGAGATTGCTTTCTTTATAAAGACAGAACATGTAACAGAAGAACCAGCAGAATAACACGGCAGAAAATAGGAAGGTAAAGTCGATTCCTTTGTTAAAGAATTAGAAAAAGCAATGACACGATAGCAGGCGTAGTCCTGGGTAAGGATCCTACCCCTCCAGGTCCTGGACAAGGGCAGAACAAAAGTGATGGCTCCTTACCATGTCCCTCTCCAGGGACTGGTTGTGGTCATTCTCATGTACATGAAGAGGGCAAAGCTCGGTGATTCTTGAGGTTTGTTCCACCCCCACCTTCTGTGTCAGAAGTTATTACATATATGCCTGGTATAGGCCAATGACCTAATAATATCCTTCCGTGTTTAACTACCCTGATCTATAGACCATTGAAATCATTGTAAAGCCTCCTATTGTCTTCTATAGAAACTGTACTGGAGTCTCACTGAAGCAGAAATCAGGTCTGAGATTAGAAAAGGTTAAAAGAAAGACTACAGCATTTCAAAGAAGTAATCCTGATGAAATATGAATTAAAATAAATACAAGGTTTTAATAATAATTAATAAAACATGCTGTGGATACCTTATAAATGACTGATACATAATAAATGAATCATACAAATGTATTCATTAGCTAAAATTATCATACATAATAATTAAATTTTCTGAAAAATTTATGACAAGGGGAAACACCTCTCCTCAGATGCATTTGTGCATCTTCCCTTGACTTCAATGCAAACCTGCATGTGTACTCAAGGCTACAATGTGGCCCTGTGTGTGTACGTATTAATAACACTGGGAAGTGAGTTTCATGCTCTAAGAAGTACATAAATTCATCCTGCTATATTTCTTATTTAAAAACCATGCTGTGTGTTAAATGAAATTCTGTAGCCCAAGGAATCTTTGCTGCAACCCCGCATTCTGCGTAAGTGAAAACTGTTACGATAGGAAACATGATTTATGAGAAAAAGTTTTCTTTGTTTTGGTTCAGTTTTCTTAGACTTCAGCTGTCCATGTATGTAGGCATATGGTGTTTGTAATCACACTGTTTAGGGAAGTGTTGAATTAAATATGCTTGTGAACTGAATGAGAACATTATTAAAAGGCTTCTTTGAAAAACAGAGAGTTGGGCCTGGGATCATACAGCTGAAGACAGAGAAGATGGTTTAAAGTGTGCCAGAGGCTGGCCCCAGTGTGCAAAGAGCAAACTGCAGC
This sequence comes from Anseranas semipalmata, assembly GCA_013399115.1. Taxonomy (NCBI): domain Eukaryota; kingdom Metazoa; phylum Chordata; class Aves; order Anseriformes; family Anseranatidae; genus Anseranas; species Anseranas semipalmata. The sequence goes on along the minus strand of VXAA01003591.1, from coordinate 1,189,742 downwards.
ACTCAGCATTCACCCTAGTCAATGCAGTGAATTCTGTTGGGTGTTGGGTCCCAAAGGCTGCTCACAGCTCTTTAGTTTCTTGCTCTGGCCACAACTTTCAGATGGGTTCAGCAGGGCAATGCGTAGCAAAGGAGCTTATTTGGTGTTTTATAGTATGAAGAGTTGCTTCTGTGTTTGGCATATCGAGGTCTTGGCCAGGGAAGTTATGTACAGGCATTGCTCCTTCTAGAAAGGACATCTGCCCAAGTCGACTTTAAGATCAAATAAAAAACTATAAATAGAATGATATTCTCAAATACTTAGGCCCAGCAAGCACAATCATGGTTTTCTGTTGGTCAGTGATGATACCGAGCTTCCTGCAATGTCATTATCTACGATCAAGGTAACTGTCTCTTGAATGCTGAATTTCCCCCAGCTCCTCCTGAGAGATTATTTTCCCAGGCATGTCTAGGAGCTCCCTCCCTGGGAGAACAGCAATATCAGATAGGTGGGTGCAATTCAACAGTTAAGCAGAAATAGGCAGACCTGGAGAGGAGATCAAAGGTTATCAACAGCAGTGAGCTTTAATGAAGATTGTGGAGGAGAAAAGTAAGGGCTGATTTCAGGACATGGTTATTGTATTCAGTTCCAGTTACAAAATGGGCGAATTTGAGGATCAGATATGGAAGTGTTGTAGGTGGAGAGCTGTAGCAACAATGTCAAAGTGTTTGAAAGAAAGTCAAGTTTTTTTTTTTTTTTTTTTAATAAAAAAACCTAAATACATATAATTTATTCACTTGAGAAATGATATTGCTTTCCTGTCTTATCAGCTGATCGCATTTCTGTGCCTGTGAAATCTGATCCCTGCGTGGAACACACAAGGTAATGCAAATTGAAGAATTTTGTTTTGCTTACATAAAATGAGAGCAGTGCATTACCTGTGCCTTGGTTAAAGTCTCCTGCAAGTCTAGGACCACGGAGCCTGAGTGACATGAGAAAAGATCCATAAACCATTTCTCTTCAAAACACATAAAACACACATTATGTATTTCTTTGACTTTTATGTAGTTTCAACATATTGCCTAGGCAATTACTGCTTCAGATTAATAACTATGTTTAAAACACAATAACACGTGTCTTTAAAATAAACATGCTTTCTTTATTAATTGCAGAAATTTACCATGACACACAGCTAAGTGGCTCTCGTGTAACAGGTTTTAGAATTTGATTACAGCACCATCTACTGGGTATTGAACTTTTTATTTCCCCAAACCCTTCCCGGTATCTCTTTCTATTGCGGTAAAAGTATAAGATCACTTTAAGAAAACAATTGCAGAAAAAATGTGGTTATAATTTCGTTATGGCCTAAACTTGAAGGCTGTTGAAATCACTGCAAATACTCTTTAGGATTTGGATTGGGCCCTTTCCGGTGGTGCTCAGCTAGAGTCATATTTAAATTACCAGATTGGACTCAGTGATGAAAAACAGATCTAAAGAGCGAGGCAGCATGTTTACTGCAATATGTTTCAGGTAATTATAACAAGGGATCATCAATTTAACTAATGAAGGCATTATAAAACAGAATGGGTGTGCCTAGACAGGTAGGAGTGAGCAAACAAATGTGATGGCCTCAGGCAAAATAACTGAGTGGCAGCAGAAAGCGTTGAATTAATTTAAAGAAAGAAATTTTACTTAAGGGATTAATCAGTTAGACTTAACTCATACCAAGTAATAGGAATCCCTTGTATTACTTGCAAAAAAATTGATTTCCTCCTGGTGAGGTGATCTGTTTAAAAGCTGATTAGTGGAAACACTCTTTAGAATATTTTTATTCCCCAGTGATTGTTCATTTTGCACATAATCCAGGCTCCCACTGACTTTTACACAGCTGTAAGTCTTCTGGACATAACCCTGCTAACATCTGAATAGTGCTTTATGCCATCTGCTAGTACCAGGATCCTTGGTAACTAACTGCTCAGGTAAGGTACCATTCAACACAGCACAGCAATGCCAAGCCCTTTGCAGTAGTTGGTGCTCTTATTTTGTGCCCATGAAAGGTTTTCTTGTAGCTATCCATTACTTTGGCCTTCAGCTGAGAACAATTCAGGCTGGCATATAGCTGTTACTAAAAGAGCTGGCAAAAGTAGGGGCTGACACAAGAAGTCCCCTACTGATGAGGGGACTTAAGGCAGAATTTGTATTTTGGTCCACCTGGATGGCAGGTCTGATGGCCCCAGCCCTGTGGAGCTCCCCAAGACAGACCCCAAAGCCCTTCTCTTCTCCATTCCCTTTTGCTCTTGCATAGAGTGGCCATGGTATTGTGCTATGCTGTGATGGATGAACAAATACAAAAACATCCTCTCCTGATTGACCTTGCTCTCTATCATTTCTAGTCATGTACCAGCTCTACACTGGCCTAGCTGTATGAACAAAACCCAGAAGATGATCTGTGTCCAAAAGAGCAGCCGCATTTGCCCTTTTCACAAAGTAACACTTGACAAATTCCTCCTTGAGATATTCTGCGTTGTTGGAAGATGAATTGACTCTCTTCAATGGAAATAAGCAAACAGGAATCTACTAAATGAGACTTCATAATCACACAAAGGTAAGGAAGTGGCATGGCAAAAAATACTATCCAGGGAGGGAAGTCAAACTGTTTATACAGTGAAGTAGATGGCAAAAACTCCCATGTAGTTGTTAAGGATGAGATCAATTACACCTTCGTGTGTGTGATTACATGTGCACATTTTAGAACAGCCAGGAATAAGCTCTCCTGGTTGTCTCAGCTGAAGGACACTGATAAAGGTGGCCTATGCAGATGTTCTCAGCCTTGTCATCTTTTCCTCAGCCTCCTTAGGACTGATACCAGGCAAAAGCTGAAGTGCTGCAAGGCATCCTTATCTCACAGGGAATCAAGCCTTGCAATATGATTACAGAGTGCCTCTGTCACTGTTAGTGATAGTCTTTGCTGTGTGCACTCTTGGCAAACCCTTCAAAGGGCATTCCTCTACTGAACGTGACTCCAGTTCTCCCCCAGTTTCCACCAGAACATTTACCCCAATGCCTAAACCCTCCATTTCTGCAATTTAAATCTGTTTATTGTTTCATTAAACACAAAGTTTCTCATCTTCCTCTTTGTGAAGAGCTTCACCATGTATGAAGGCTGTTACACGTCTCTACTTGATCTGTTGAAATTTCTCTATGTTCACGGCTGGTGAAGACCCCCGCATGAAATATTATGTTCTTTGCATATGATAACCCAATAGTTTGTGAAGGTTTCCTTTAGTGTGAATGAAAGATGAACCCATCACCAAAGCAAGTTTTTTGGGGTTGTGCTCATAAAAGTGAAGTTGTAAGTTCAAACTCCAAACTTTGAAAATGCTTGCATGCAAATTGTTGACATATTCTAGTGAGAAACATTTCATATTTGTACAAGTATAAATCTAGCAATTGGACTAAGCTATTTATTGCTTAGGCTTTATTATATGGACAATACTAATTTTCTCTTTCTTTTATTAGAAATATTTTTTTTTCCATGCTTATGATTAGTAGAGGTCTGTACTGAATGGGTCACTTGTACAGCAGAACTTTAATTTCTGGTACTAAATTGTGGAAGTTTGTTTCTTGTAGTTAATATCAGCACACTTTGTAACCAGATTCGCTGATATCAGCTAAACACTGAACGCTCTATTGCAGGGTGTGGGAGGTGGGAGGTCATGGAGATGTTTGTAGAGGGCCTTCCCTGTGGACAGGTGAGGATTGCAAAGGCAAAGGCATGACACATCCAGCTAATGACAAGGAAGAGAAAAAACACTGGAGGAATTTAAACGGGAATACTAAGGGAGGTCACAGCAATCGAGCCATGGTAATTAAGTGACAATAACAGGAGGGTGTCTGTCTGTCTGTCTTTCAGAGAATATAGGGACTCCAAGCGTGTAATAACACAAGTACATTTTAAGACAGGTCAGACAGAAGCTTTATTAACTGTTATCATAGCGAAAGAACAATTGGACAGCATCTCCCCTTCTGCTCCCCCGTTCTCAGACAAGTGATTGCAGACACCCAACTAATATACTGTTTCAGAAAAAAGAAAGAGGTGAGGAAAAGCAATCATTCCGATATTAACAAGACCATCTTGTTAATCTTGTTATCCATCCTGGGAAGGGATGGACTCCTTAAGTAGCTTGTTAACTGTCACAATTCTAAGAAGGAAACAGACAGTGAATAATATGACAATATGGAGAGATGGCTCTTCATGGAGTTGCACATCCAGTATTACCTTAGTTCAGAAGTGGAGAGTTGGAAAAAAATCACAGATTGCTAGCTTTTATTTGAAAGGAATGTACTTTTAGTTAGGATAAATTTCTTACCCAGACCTCTACCTACCTACCTATCTATCATCTGTCTATCTATCCATTTATCAACAGTGTGTATAACTGTAATGAAATTCCTATGATTTGCCTTTCCATTTTTTTAAAGCATGCATTGTTTAAATCTAGGAGATTTCTTCTAGTTTTATAAGTCCTATAGTTGTTTTATAATTCTTATGCTCTGAGGCAGACAGAGAGCTGCAGGAGAAACCTGGCCGAGCCAGAGATTTCCTGAAAGGTCTCGTAGCTTGACAGAGTGCAAAGGGAGGAGGAGGAGGAGGACAGCAGCTGTGGTAACACATGGCAATTCACTGATGTTTGGTAGCCTCACTAGACAGAGACTTCACACTTGTTATTTTCAGGGTTATTTTGTCCCAAATTCCACCTTGCAATGGATGCTTTCTGAAAGGTATTATAACACAGTTTTCTTAGCTGGAGACTGAAACCAGTGGAGGAAATGGGGCTACCTGATGAAATATCTTTTTTAGTTCATTGCTTTAAGCAGAAAGTTTAAGCCCTGTGTTTCCAAAACAGAACATCCAAATTCGGTGGAAGCAAGTGGCCTTGTCCATGCTTTCAGAGAGGTACACAGCAGAGTGATGCTTGATCTAAGGCAATCCAATGAAAAATAGTCAGGACCTTAGGAAGATGAAATGCCTCCTTCCATATGTATGAGTTTTACTAAGCTAGTAATCCGCGGTTTAAAGAACTTTTTTAAATTTAATAAAGAGGTGATTTTAAACTTAGATCTGCAAAACACTCATACCTCCAGCACATTGCCTCAGTGAAATATCCCTCTACATGAAAATATAGACAGTTAGTTTTTTCTTCCAAAGTGAAACACTGCAAGGTCTTTCATTACTGGTTTATTATGCTTTCTGTATCTTTGCTCATTTTTCACCGGTATTGCATTAAGTATTGATATTGATTTCTTGTAAATGGTACTGAAATGGATGGCTCACAGTTTTTGTTATTGTTCTGTAGCACTTGTATGTAATTTATTATAGCTGCAATGGAACCTGCCCCTTGCTGCCAGGGTTTAAATTAAATGTGCCATGTTTTGGCCCCTAGTAGTCACATACATTTCTCATTCTAGATCTAAAAGTATTATGTACAAAGTTAGTTTTCTAATTGCTTCCTTAGTATTATTAAAAAAGTTTATTTTAATGATTTTGGTAATTAACATGTAATACATTTGTTGAATTAATGGTATTTTTCTTTCCCGTTACAGAGACAAATTGGTGTCCTGTAAAAGTAGCATGGAGTGGCTAATAGTTATGACTGGCTTCTGTCTTCCTGATGACTGCCATGTGACAGATCGGCTCCCACCATTTTCAGTGTATGGTGGATCTAGGGCTTTACCCATGCAAAGACTCCTGAAAAGGTCGTAATGGAAGAAAAAAAAAATGGAATTGATACCAAGAAGAAGCAGCCATACTGGGAGGGGATTTGTCTGGACCTGGCTTTAATGTAGTGAACTTACTTTTGGTGCGGCACCTGACTCAGGCCATCGATTAACTTGACTTTCTGAGAATAAAGCTATAGCTGTGACAAAAACGTAGTAAAGCAAAGAAACTCCCCACACCAAATATCTCTGTACATGTGGTTCCATCATGTAGGGAACTTAGAGGAGAAAATATTGATTGAGAGAACACTAGTGGTTTTAAAGAAAAAACACCCGATTGATAGAACAATATCAACAGCATTGGTATTGAAAGAGACATTGTATATTTCCCACTTTTATTTGCTGCCATTTTTAATAGAAATAAAGTTGGCTGTTCCGGCAGGGAGTGAGCGTTTCTAAACTGTGCCCATGACGAATCTCCTGACCCAGGATTTTGAAAGGGTTGTTCTGAAGGAGGGAGAGCCACTTGGCACTTCACTCAGTGCAGCTGGAAGGGCTGCAGTTCCTCCTCGTGCTGTGGTTTTCTGCAGTTGCACCTCTGGCTCTGGATGTAGCTAAGCCATTAGCGTGAAATTGTGTTGGTGTAAAACACGTTAGCTCTAAGGTGTTTTAGAAATCATTTATAATGAGACTTGGAGCTTTTCACACAAGAGTAACTGAAACCCTTTATAAAAAGTCTTAGTTCCAGTTCACTGAATAAACCCAATTGCCATTTCACAAAATCTTCTTGGGTTTTTCATCCCCTTTTGGATTTTGGGCAATGTTCACCTTATTCTTCTCCTGACAGCTTTAACTGGGTCTGTCCCACTCAGCTCCCTCTCTTCATCCTGCAGAGTGGCCAGACTTGTCCCCGAGGCCTTGGTAAAGGAGGAGGGCTTGCCTTTGAAGCAAGCCAGGAATATTGTCACAACAAGCGAGCTCACAGTCCCTTTTCAAAAATTCAACATTTATGCAACAAAGTGACTGAAGCCACTGTTTGTAAGGCCGGCATGAACAAAAAGCATGGCACAAACTTTGTTCTCAGGCATCACAAGGTTTCAGAGAGGCAGGGACTTGTGCTCCATTGCTACATGAGTGTCAGGAAGGGCTCTCTGTTCAAGAAATGGCACTGTCACTGGCCATAGCATTTTCCAAATAGCATCTTTGAGGCAAGTGTGTAGCTCCGTAGTTTACTGACTCAGCCAGATTATGGACAGATCCTGCACCCTTATGCTGCCCAATCTCAGCTGCAACATGGAGGCTATTTAGATGTCTTTGGTCTAAGCCATGACTGAGCAGTAATCAAGGGGGAATAGTCATTTGGGAGGGTAGGGCAGCCTCTTGCTGGCAGGGGAGGAGGTAGAAGGGAGCAGGAAATTGAGTCTGGGGAAGCAGCACCTACCTGGATGCTGGAGAGGTGCTGGGGTGTCACCTCCTCCCCAGGAGCTTGCAAGGGAGCTGCTGCACTGTGGTTGCTCCAGGGGTGGCTTGAAAGTGGCAAAGCCTGGCAGGGTTTGTCTCTCTAGAAGACACCCTGATCCTGTTGCTACAGGGCAAGTGGACTGAGCTCCAATGGAGATAGAGAGCAGGTCTGGCTGCTGTCAGAGTTGGGTGTATCACTTTCCAAGAGCTATTTATGACCTTGCAATGATGTTAAAGCCATCCTTGGGATTAGTCAAGAAGAGCATCCCCTTGGGGTTGGTGCAAAAGGCTGGCCTGATGCATGGCTGGGCTCCCAGCAGCCTGGCTGGGAAAGGAGAGCAGGAAGGACATTCACCTTCTATGGTGCATCGGCACACACTGGAGCTGTAAAACAGAGGGAAGATGACAAGATGAATATTGCTAGTTAAAAATAGAAAATAGAATTATATATAGTTGTGAAATCCCTCACTGATGCTTAGCTGAAGTGACTTATTTTCATCCAAGAAATCCTTACATATACACACAACATAAATAAGTCCTTGTTGCATAATGCATTTCTGTCAGCTGTAAAATTGTGTACTGTACATTTTTCCATGAACTACTGTCCTCTTGTGGTTAATCTGAAACCACCAAAAAATACAACAACCCACCCCTTGTTGTTAAAATCTGATTTATGTTTTAATTTAACCTTCTAAAGTTTAAATTCAATATTTAATTTTTTGGGGTTATACTTATTTCATCGTGTGAAAATGCAGGCTGATGACAGTTCTGGTGAATCATTCCATGGGCACATTGGCTCTTTGCCTGGTGCCCTGCACTTTTATAATTACGCTGATACAAACTGCTGTTGAGCTGGGACTTCACCCATCCGTTATCTGGCACTAAAGGGTTGAGCCACAGATAGGGGACAAGTCACCCAAATGTTATTTCAATCAGAAAAAAAACTTTGGGTTTAGAGCAAAGCATCATTTCATTTTTTTTTTTTCCAGTCTTTGCAACATGCAACACAAATGGAGCAAGAGTTGCCTTCATTTGATTTTGTGCTACTAAAGGCGCTGCAGAAAGAGAATGAATAAAAGTGGAGGATGAAATATTTTGCTTCTGACTGATGCTTTCAGCAAAGGAAGGCTGGGAGAAGGAAGCAGGAGACTGCTGGGTCTGAGCTGGCTTTCCGGCAGCCCCTGTACACAGAGCACCTTGGATGCAAAGGGGAAGGGTGGTTCAATGTGTAGGAATAGGCTTCCCCTGGGCATAGGGGATTTAATGTCTCAGCGGAGGGTATGCAGCATCCCAGCAGCTTCAAACTGTGCAAACAGAATCACAGAATCACAGAGTGGTTGAGGCTGGAAGGGACCTCTGGAGATCATCTGGTCCAACCCCCTGCTCAAGTAGGGCCACCTCCAGCAGGTTGCTCAGGACATACCATTAGTCGCACCAATATTGATAGTAATACCAATATTGATGCGATGGTTCAACCCCAATGATAGTTTGGGCATCTCTCTCTACTGAATTTGTAGTAGGAAAGAACTTTTGAGCTGGCAGGGCTGGAAGGCCTGATGGTATCTTGCGCTTCTTAGTGTCACAGATGGAGTGAGCCGGCTGTATTTATACAGCTTGGAGAGTCTGATGTGGGTCTGCACTGCTTCATGTGAACACGCTCTAAGAAATCTAGAACAATGACATTTGCAAATCCTACATATTTTTCAAATCCTACCATAAGATGGTGTGCAATTTTAGCAGCAGGACCATTCTCTGGAGAATTTGGCTGACACTCACAACATGATAAACAGTGTTGTCTCCCACATTGTCACCTCTGTGCTGTTTGTGGGATCGCATCTCTCAAGATTCATTCTCCAGAGAACTTGAATAGCACAATTAACTTTCTGCATATTTTCTTAATCACCTGATACATTAAAAACTATACTAAAAATGTTTAGAGACACTCAGAAAAATTATGTTTTTAATGGTATTAATCTCAGAAATATACTTTTTTTAGATGTGTATCAGGTCATAAAAAGCCTTCATTTTTCCAAAATTCTCCTTCTCCACAAATATAGGCAACTTCTAAAATCTATTCTGTACACTTTATTTTCCCCTTCCACACGGTGAGAGCATCAGGTAAAGGCAAGGACTGAACAACTAGTAAGCACTGCAAGCCAAGATTTGGTTTGGTTTCTGGCTGTTTAAGCCCACATCAATGAAATCTTTGTTTCCCAGGTCTGAGAGCTGGAAGATATTGTCGCGATGTGAGTAATATCTGACTTCCTGATCATTTTTTTTTTTCCATTTAT
>VXAA01003591.1:1128715-1180285 GCA_013399115.1 Anseranas semipalmata | reverse complement strand
TTTTTTTTTTCTCCCCCCCCCCCCCCCCCCCAAGAGAAAGCCTGTTTTAAATAGCAACATTCTCTGTGTAAATAATGTGCCAAAAGTTCTTTGCTTTGTAATCACACAAATAATTTTTTCTGGGCCTTAGACCTGGTTTGCCAAACCACAGTCTGTATCATAAGAAAACTACAATCCCCAATCTCCAGTCTTTGCATTAATTTCTGCCACTATATTCACACTGAACAATTTGATGCACCTACCAGACTTATATGGAGCCTTATGTTGCAGAGAGAAAATTTATTGAGAAGGTGAAGAACAAAAATTCATCTTTTTCTTGGTTTTTTTTTTTTTTTTTTTTTTTTTTTTCCAAAAGACATATTAGCAGCCCAGCCCCTTTAGCTTCCCCATCGGAAGGAATCACTTTTGCTATTTTTGCTCTGCATTTGTTTGTTCGAGGCCCCTGGGAGCAACAGGTCCAGAATCCAGAGCTCATATTGCACCAGTGATGATGTGATTTGCAGTAGCACAATCGAAAATCTGAGCATCAGAGGTGTTAATCTGATCTGTCAGTATTGGTGTCCCACACCTCAGCCCCAGTGCAGGAAATTAAAGGATGAGATCTGCAAGGGAACTATTTCATAATGCTTTAAACAAATGAACTTCTTAACATTTCATGATCTCTGCAAGATTGTTTTGTTGGTAGCAATACTGCCTGCGGTGCTAAGCGTTTGCTGAAAAGAGCAGTGGTGTGGCACTCTTGTCCGCTGCAGTCCAGCAAAGTGCGCTGAAGACAGTTACTTGAGCTTTGTCATTACTGGGGAAATTACTCAATCATCCTCAATTTTCATTTGGGCTGAGTTTTAAGGGCAGAACTGGCCCAAACATAGGACTGCAGCTTGCTTTAAAAGGAAAAATTGCCCACTGCACCCAGCCTCTGTCCCACAGCACCAGAAGCATTTCACTGATGTGGGCACTTCACAAACCAAGTAACCTCCCACATTTTTCCCCGGCTTGGTTTGGAAGAGTTTGTGAAGATTGGTGACCATTAAGGTTTTTTGCTGGTTTATGCTAGTTAGAATCTCATCCCCTCTTTTTATACCATTTCCAGGAAATTTCAATTCACTTTACTGTCCCTTGGCCTCCCTCTGACCTGCGGAGGGGTAGACAGAGACATCCAGCCCTGCATCAGCAGGCTGCAGCTCTCTCCAGGAGCACCAGACCGCGTCTGAAGAGAAATAAATGTGATCTTTGCTCAGCGAGGGGCTCTGGCAAAGCTTCAGACTAACGCCTTCTGTTAATTTCAGAGTCCCCTCAAGAGAAAAAAGACATATAAAAAGGAAGCAGAAATTCCTCAAGGATAACGGTAATGTACCCTATCCACAAATTACCAGCAGACCTTTACAGTAGCTTATCGCCTATAAAAAGCTTCAGAGTAGTCATTACAGCCATTGAGCTGATGGTAGTTTTATGACTTTTACTCACCATAAGGCGAGGCAGCGGTCGCCTGATGCAAAACTGCTTCGGAGGGGCTGGCATCCGTGGGCCCCCCCCACCCGCAGTGTCACCCACTGGCCACTGAGCAGGAGCAGGACGCGGAAATGGAGCTGTAAAAATCCCCAGCCAGTGTGCGGAGAGCTGCGAGGGGCAGGGGGGCTGCCTGAAAGCTGCCATTAGCCCGGCTTTGCATGGGGGTGAGCTTGCCCAGGCTTCGCACCCTAAAGGTCTAGGGAGAATTGTCCTTCCTCTCTGCATCCCTGATGTTCGTATTCTGCACCGGTCCCGCAGGCAGACATTTTAAGGGATAAGCCCTGCTTGGTGGTTTGTATGCCTTGGGGCTGGTACCTGTGAGAGCACTCAGCGGCTGTGATAAATACTCCACGTGCTGCTACAGCTGCTCTGCTCTCTGCCACATAGGCATCACATCCCTGCACTGCCAGCTGCCTCCATGCATCTGCAAAATTCCCAGATTCAGCCCTGGCCTCTCCTAAACACAGTAGGATAGAGACATTGTGTCTGGTGTCTTATCTCTAGTGGCTTTCTTGTGGGGCTGCTACTTATGGCTCTGTAGGAACATCAGCCCCTCAACAGGCTCTACAACTGATTAGGTGTCAGCTGTTCCAGATGAATGCATGTGCTGTGTTACATCAAGAATCAGCATGGAAGAACCGTCCTCCTGTAGCTAATTAATGTGTGGTGCATTGGGCATAATAAGCTGAAATGTTGCCCGTGCACAGAGGAACCGAGTGTACATGATGCATTGCGATGCTCTTGCTTCTTCGTGCAGCAGAGCAATGGGAAAGACACAAGCGGTTGGAGGCTGCATCACCCCCACAGCTGTCGGCTGCCTTTGGAGCTGGGACAGCGTCTTTCAGGAGGTGAGAGGCTTTCTAGGAAGCTCTGCATGAGGCTGGAACAGTGCATTGGCCAAAGTCTAGGACATAAATTGTTATATTAATTATTAGGGCATTGTTCCTTGTGATGTCTAAGCAGGAAAAAGAAAAGCCCCTGAGAACAAGTATATGCTCAATAAAAGAACAAGCGTGACCAAAGCTCAGCGAGGAGGAGATAGTGCTAGTCAGCAGGTCTGCTGGTCATCTCTCCCCAGGACAGCAAGGTGGATCTGCAGAGCTTCACAGGGGCAGTGCCAGGTACGAGGGGAGCACTGGAGGAGCACAAGGGCTGCTGTCTGGAAGCAGGTGGACAGGCCACTAGAGCTGGTCTCCCCGGGGACCTGGGGGGAGTGGGTACCTCACCAGGGCATGGAGGATGGTGCCTGGGATGATGAAGATTGGCTGCAAAGGACTTGGAATGCAAAGTCAAACAGTTTCTTTTGTATATGGTGGAGAAGAGGGAACCTGTTTAGACCATGGCACAACAGTCTGTTTTGCATTTGTATTGTGCTTATATGTGAGAAGAAGTACTGAAAGTCAAGTTAATTAGAAATAAATGTCTGGGTGCACCTGGTTAGTTAACCCCATTTTGGTTTGGATCCATTTATCTTATTTGTGTTTGCTTCAGATCATTACATGTGAGAAAAGAGGCTTCTGGGAATGAGCTGATGATGTCTCCCTTTCTCTTCTCTCTGCTTTTGGAAGGGAGTGTTGAACTAGCGAGAAAGATGGAACATTTCAGGTAAACTGTAGCAGATGCGTTAGGTATAGTTAACCATCTGCATGTATCGGATATTGCTGTTCTATTTGTTACACAATCAATGACAATAAAACTAAAAAGTGTAACTGAACACAAGCTCCATGACAGAATACAGATGAAGTTCCTGTGCAGGTTCTGCAGAGGAATTACTGTAAATGTCATTTCTGTTAGACCCCACTTTGTTTCAGCTCTGTACTGTAACATAAAAAAGAAAAAAATGGTTCTGTAATGACCTATGTAAAGAATTTTTAAATTTGAATATATTTTCATCATTTGGCATCCAATGCTTACCTTTCTTTTTTATAAGCAGACTATTAGAGTGGTGTCCATAATTTCAATTTGCTCTTTGTTTTCCTTTTGAGTTTTATTTGCTAACAGGGAGACATCACTACCGTGAGAGTATTACAAAAATAAATCATATGGAAAATGTAGTTCTACCAGGGTGAGTTAACAAACAAACAGAGCGCACAAAAGTTACCAGAGTTAATTTTATTTCCAGTGGGACAAAAGCTTTTTCAAAGACCAAAACAAAGTATTTTAAATAGAAAACAAATCTTCAAAGTATAGTACACAAATAAAATCTTGAGCAAATGTTTACTGACTACAACACCTGGAACAATTAAGGTACTGCAGTGGAGCAGCATTTGATTTAAGAGGGCAAGGCTTGCAGATGTATGCTAAGCACCATACCTGTGTTATCCAAAGCACAGATTTGCTCCAGCCTCCATCCCTCTGTTGCTCTTCTTGAACTAATCTTGTACTTAGAATAATTGAGGCTCTCCACTAAAGGGGATAGAATGGAAAAAGGGAGCGATTGGCAGCTGTGCTTGCTACACATTTTTTTCTTACTTTTACTCTAGTGTGTATCAAATATGGGCCAGATCTTTCACTGCCCAGCAGTGTAGGGAAATGCACATTTCATTAAGGAAAGACATGCAAGTGGTAGTGTTTCATCCATTTCCTGGCCAGATGCATTAGATGATTATTTATAAAGCAGTTAATCCAATAAAAGGCTATTAAAAAAAGTCATCGTTCAAAGTTATTTTCAGGTTCATGAGTCCAAAGGAAGAAAAATCACTTACAGTTTTCCCCTGATGTTCCTTCATGTTTTCCTTCTTCCTGTTGATACTGCCTTGGCCAACATGGAGGTGCCACAACAACAATTTGCGTGGGCCATGAGCAGGAGACATCCCCTTTCAGTATGTGCACTGGGGGAATGCACCACTCTGCCTTTTTGCAGGAGCAGCTCTGTAGCGTTGCATGCATCAGAAGGAAGGTGACTATAATAAACCTTACCCGTCGGTGATCCATAAAAGAGAGGAAATGAAAGCCTTGTGTTTCTCCTACAAACCTGAGCTAAGCAATGCAAGAGACGGCACGGTGCTTGAAGTGATGCCAGGCGTGTCACCTGTCACCATGCTGTGGTGCTGAACCCAGGGCAGAGCCCAACAGCAGAACTTGGCTTTTTAACACCTGTGCCTCCTCAGAAAAGTCGGTTGGGAAAGGAGCTCTGCTCAGCAGATGTGGCTTTGTACAGCAAAGGGTTTATCTAGCACCAAGAATTCATCACACGGAATGGAAATCAGGGTTAAATCAGGAGAGCAGAAGGAGCTGTTCACTATTTTACGTGAACATTTTAAAAACTACCCCATGGCTCACCATTCCCTTCCTTGGGGCAGCCTTGAGAAATCAGGCTGTCAGTCCATGTTGTGGCAGAGCATCAAATAACGAAAGTCAATTTCATAGCCAAAGAGCTTCTTTTGAGGACTCCTTGCCTTTGGTAAGGTTCTGCTCTGTTTGGGATAGGGAGGTGATATTAGCCTGAAAACCTAAGCGTGCTTGGCAGCTCTCTGTGGCTGCATGTGTTCCTGGGACCAAGTCGCAGACGTATCAGAGATTTACACATCAAAACAAGAAATCTTACAGCTGGACTTAGGAAGGGTGTTGCAGTCAAGGCAAAGAAAGGGAAGGGACAAAATCTGATAAAACTCTTCTCATTTTACAAATGACTTTCAGACTTCTGAACAGCTTCTCAAAGATTCATGTTGTTTTCAAGACATTGGACAAGATTTTATAAATGTATCGTTGTATTCATGGAAATCTTACTGTCAGTTGAACCATATTAGGTATGTTTACATACTTGACATAAAAAGTTTTTTTTTTTTTAATTTTAGCTTAATTTATTCTATTCTCATAAGTAATCTCATTGAAGAAACCAGTACAGTTGCTTTTGTCCGTATGAGCTCATATATGTGCTTGTAAAAGGACATCACAGGTATTTTGCTGACATAACATTGGATGCCATGCATAACAGTCTGCACAAAAACTGCCCAAGATCAGATTAATTTGAAGCTCGTTGGAGATTTGGTCTTCACTCAGTCTAACACACAATAAGGGTAATCAGATCTAATTAAGGTCACACAAACATTGGCAAGAGTAATTAAATAAAACTCAGCATAACATTATACATTTTAGCAATATACTTTATATTCTTGTATAAGCATAAATGATATAGAAGAAAAAAATGCATATCCTCTATGATGAAAATACTACAGTCAAGAAAAACATGAAAATGTTATTTACGTTATATTGTCAACAGACTTGTTATTGAAAAATTTTGGTTAGAAATGTAAAGTATTTGTAATCTTTCAGTCAGAGGATGCCCAGGAATTATTTTTGGCCAATGAAATATTTGTGTGTAGTATGTAGCTGGTACCTTGAAATTTAAGATATACTAGTCAGTCTTGCTTGGACATAGTGTTTATATCACATTGCTGATTCCATGCCCTCTAACCAGGTTTTCAAAGTAAATGCCTGCCTTTATGCGGGAGCTGAATGCTTTCTCCTTGAGAGGAAACTAGCAGTAGAAAGTCATGAAACCAGAAGAGTGAAAACAGAGCTGAAGTAAATCCTATTTTTATTCAGGTGAATATTTGTGTTCTTTGGGGTTGTTACTCAATTCTGTTCCATCACATTCCTCAGAGTGGATTAGATTTTCTAGCTGATGACAGTATTTTCTTAGAAAACTAATGTGTTCAATGCATCCTCTCTGGAAGTCTTGCTTGGTCTAAATATCGATTGGATTTTACTACCAGCCAAGGTCAGAAACTGAAGAGGTTCTTGCTGCAGGAAACTGTATATTAATCTCAATATCAACTAAAGCACCTAAAATGTTATTGGAATTTGATGATCAATTACAGCTTTGAAAAGTACTTAGTATGACATTTGTTGGGCTTCCATATTTTGTGTTACACTATCACACCTGATAGTTCAATAACTGTAAAAATACCAGCAAAGGACTTCGTCAGTTCTTTGTGCAGACCGTATCTGCTTTATAATTCCCATTTCTTGCTTTTATCTGCATTAATAAGCATCATACACCATTAAATGGCTTTCTTGCTACCTCCTTTACATTACTCCATTAAAGAATATACTGCTGTTACACATATTTAGGCAGACAAAAACACAAAACTTTCTTTCAGAAGAATATTTCTTAATTCCTGGCCCTGCAACCTTTACATTTGGAAAAACCATCACTAAATTCCACTGAATCCACTCAGCCTGTTCCCCTGCAAATAAACACTCGGGCATAGTCTCTAGGCATGTGGAGCTACACAACATCAAGCAGGAGGATATTTGCACAACCTGGCTGAGTAAGAGGCCATTTCCCCAGTGCCTATTGTCCTTACTTGGGGAAGGGTCACTCTCTCTATTCAGGGATTTTTTCCTCTTCTGGATTAAACCAGTGTTGAAGAAGTAAAATCATCAAAGCCTGTACTTGTGACACAATCCTCTTAAAACTTTTAAATATTTACCAGTCCATTTCCTTCCTCACTTGCTTCCCAAGATAGTTTCTTACTAAATTAAAGCAACTAGCAGAAAAACTTTCCAATAACCAAACCAGCATATAATACCCAAAAGTTATCATAGCCCAAAGTCCAGGTTATCAGAACGATTTATACACAGTTAGGGCCACAGTTCTTGTCAGATATAAAAAGCACACCAAAACAAAAGAACAGTTCTCAACACACTCTTAAATTAACACCTCTCTTTGCTCTCACTGCTCTTTATTAAAAGGCAAAGTAAAAGCCTTACAGAAAAAGTCAGTAGATCCTGGCTATCTTTAAAGTTCATGTCTCTGTTTAGCACTGAACCGCAAACCTGCTCTTCACTCTGTTTTTCTATCTTGCTTATTTGCACTATTGTGGAATTTCTCAGTTGTTTTTATTTCCTAAGAAAGGCAGCCACTCACCACTAATGCAGAAGCTTTGCTTACTTTAAGCATTGGCTGCAATGATATCATTAAAAAATCAGCATCATTACAGCCACAAAGACCTTTTCACTTTAGAGCACATAAAACGTTATTAGTGAACTTCTGTCTTCTGATATATGCATTGCACCCTCCGAATGAGCTGGAAAGAAGGCAGAAAGGAGAGATTTATCAGGCTTCAAGTTCAGCCATCCAAATATCTCAATCCTCATTTTTTTGCTAGTTCTATGCAATTTTGAAATGGTTTGTAAATTTAATTGTCCATGTATGGGGTGTGCACAGGCCATGCACAAGCTACAATACTGCTAGGATTAGCAGCTCTTTTTCTTAGACAAGTAGATCTAATGTGCTTTGTTGAAAGAAAAATGCACCCTGAAGTGTTTTAAGCATGGTAGCAGCCAGATAGGGTGATGCTCAGTGCAGTGAACATGTTTTAGTGGGTCAAAAATGGAAGAGCTTTTGGATTGTCAGTCATACAAGTTTACTGTTACTGCTTCCAAGCCTCAGGAGATGAAAATGGAGAATCCCTTCCTTGTACTCCTTGTGTTATGTAAAATGATAATTAATAGTGCTGTTTTGTTTTTCAGGCTGATGAGAATCAGCATTCATTTTGTGATCTTTGCTGTTGATGGACAGTACTTAAGTTAGGTATCATTATAAATCAAGGTCTAGAACATGTCTTGTTCCCGCATCTTCTTCTATAGTTTGTGGGTACTACAATTTACCTGTCTGTGATTAGGCATCACATTAAACAATGTTATATTACACTGCAGTAACATTTAGAGGGTCTTGTCTTACACTTAAATCACTTTAATTCACTGGTATTTGTGTAGGCTTCCTTAAGTATGGACAGCAGCTTGAAGTGGGCAGAGGAAAGACTTGGATATTAGAATTTTCTAACTCGTTCTTAGCTCTCTCTATTCATAACATGTGGCCTTTCTGCTGGCAAAAAAAAAAAAAAAAAAAAGGGGGTTTTGAGTTAAAGTCTAGTCAAAAGCAAAAATGTGGTCAAGACATGATGTCTGTTATTACTATGTGGTCTTCATGGTTAGTGCAATGCAAATCTTCACTCTTCTTTTCTTGTGTTCCTTTTTAAAGCCAATTATTGCTGCCATCAATGCACAAAACAAAGAAGCGGGAGTCTTAAGGCAAGATGTAACCGGCTCACCACAGACAGTAACCAGCATGGCTTATGCAGTAGTAAACCACTTGCCAATGAAAAGCAAAAATAGTCATTAACCAGAATTGTTACAAGTGAGATTTTACAGCTAGAAAATATCCAAGCAAAATAAATAGTAACAGCAGTGATCATATACCGATATAGGGTTATTACATCAATGTAATATGGAACCTGCACAAAGACAGATCAGAGAGAGAGCAGTAGAAGGAAAATAGCTTAATTACCCGTACAGTGAAACTCAGTATGTACCCTGGCTACGCTTTGTATGTCCTTCAGGTCTGCTGCCATCCCCTTTGAGGCTCTAGTGAAAGACTAACACTGCTTTTCCAGGGACACCAGGTGACTGCTCCACCTATCAATCACCAAATTTAAGCAGTATGTTCATAAATTAGTGCCTATTTAGCTTGGGATATCTGATTTTTTTTTTTTTTTTCATATTTACCACTTTTCCATAAACTGCTGTTTCGGAGATTTATGTCAGAGAGGCAATTTTCTTCCCAACAAGAGACTTATCTTTTTAGTCACAAAAGCAGGTCCCCAGAATCATAGCTTATTGCAGCAGCACAGAAGAGTTATCATCAAGTACAGCCAATTGAAAAAAATCATTTTTTTCATTTTGAATTATTTTTCAGTTCCAAATCCAGTTTCTGAGTTATGATTATTAGACTCCCAGCTCTAGGCTCAGTTCTACCTAAAATTTTCAAGAAATCGCAGAACTATTGTGTTGAAAAGCCCTCTCAGAAAGGAAAGGAAAACATACCGCTGTTGAGCTGATGCCTTGGAAATGCACCATGTCGCCCTCATAAAACCAGAGTCACATGAAATGTTAGCTCAAACTCACACAAGTACTCAAATTACTCTTTGTTTGTTGCTGACCTGCATCTTTTAAGCTTAACCCACTCTTGCAAAAGCCCAAAGGAGTCTTATTTGGAGTCTGTATGTTAGCGTACCTTTCTATCCAAACTCAACTAAAACAATTTTCAAATACGAGTAACTACAGCTCTTTTGCAGTAAATAGAGATTATTGTGCAATAAAAAATAATGATTTCATTTCATGAGACTTTGAAGCTTGGTGCTCAAACTGCCAGGTGAGTTTGTTCATCCATCTGGCTCACTCTGTTCCACCGGTGTGATTGGCTTCTGATTTGGTTTGAGGTGGGGTGCTGTTGGGAGGCAGCAAGCTAACACTTTGAAGATCTAGGTATGGATCTTGCTAACCTTTTTCATAACTGGGTAAACAGATTTACCTAATCACTGTAATGTTTCACAGTAAATAACTAGAATAGCTGTTTCAAGCCTAAATCTCAACTCTGAATAGCCCCAGTTCTTGCTGCAATTAGAAAAGGAAACCTGAATGTATCTTTTTTCTCTGATAGAAAGTGGAGGGCAGAGCTCCCTGCCAGTCACCATGTGCTGGTGGAAGGCACGGAGGTGCCAAAGGTGCCCCAACAGACACTGTGCACACCAGTACGTCAGCACAGTGGTTAGTGACACCTGCGGAAGCTGGTGAGGGCATTGAGGGAGGCCCAGGTAGCTCTACCCATGTGATGGTTCTATGGGTAGCAGCAGGAGGAGTGCTAGCCTGTAGCTCCGCTACGATGCAAAGGTGAAAACTAATGACTTTTGGAACAGAGAAAGTATTCAAGCAGGATCTTGAATATTACAAGGAAGAGCTAATGGAAAAAATTGCATAGGTGCCATGGATATGAACAAGAGACATTAATACAAGGGAGTATTAATAAAAGCACCAATTAGGAAGAAAAGCATGCAAAGTGAGAGATGTCATCAGACACCAAATCAGTTAATTAAGTCCAAAAATTAAACTTGGATATTTCTTCTGTGGATTGACTGTAGTGCTTTATTGTTTCAAGCAGACTGCAAGATCTTCATTCTGCATTTGAAGTCTGTAGGGAAAATTCATACGGATTTCAACAAAAACATCTAAGCAGCACCATAGCACTCTGGGGCATTCAAGGTGAGGTCACTCGTATCTAGAGAGCCAGCATAAGATCTCTTCACCATTTAAATCCAAACAAATCCTATTTTACGCACTTTGGAATGACTTCAGTGATGCAAAGGCCTTTTCTTGGGCTTTCTGCCCAGGAGTGAATTTCACCTTTAGTGAATTATTATTATTATTATTGGATGTTACTTATGAAAACATAAAGAAAGCAACCCATGCAGATAATACTAAATTAGTGGTAAATGGGAAGTCCTAGTAGTCTGAAGAATTAGGTAGGAATTGCTACACAAACCCTCCTTCTGTGCTACAGAAGGATGCACTGGGTGACCTGTGGGTCCTCCCCCGTCACACCACCAACATCTTCTTGAAAGAACTCTTCTTTCGTAAATCTCTGATGTATCAGGCATCAGGTATTAACTGGGCACATGGTTCTCTCTATTTTTCTCTTGAACAAATACAGTGTATTTATTACATTTTCCCAGCCTTTTACGTGTATTTCCTGAGTCAGAAGTGGCGGTATCCTGAAGATGAGGAGATGGCATTGTAACATTTTCCTTACCTCACTGATAAAATCAACTATTTTATTTCTGCCTTGATATATATGTGTGCATCACTAAGGATTTTTTTCCTCTTCTAAATTCTCTTTTCCCTGCCTCAAAATGCTCTGCTAAATTCCTTGTCAGCTTTTCTTGTACCTTTGTAGATCTTTTCAAAATGTATATTTATTTTTTACCTTAGATACTAATACAATATTTTCAAAAACACTGTGCTCCTCAGCTTTGAGATTCCACTGATTTTTTTTTTTCTGCCTTAAAATATATCTTGATAGATTGTTGGTACATTGTTCGTATGAATCCCAGTTAAGGAGTACACAAAACAGATGCTAACTTTAAGCATGGGATCAAACCTCATGAAGTCAGTGACATCCTCATGAGCTTAAAGTTAACAATTCCCTTAAACCATCCCTCAGCTTTAGTGCCTCTCTGTACTCAAGAGTTCGCTTCTCCCTCCTCCCCTCCCTCTTCCATTTTTCTTAATAATCAAAAGTTGTGTCATGGAGAAAAGGACAGCTGATGTTCCCAGTTGATCAAAAAATGGGCTACTTCTGTATATGAGATAAAATCTTGTTTATTTGATAGTCATAGATTCTCATATGAGTGTGTATTCATTTTTGTGTGGACAACCTTTCTGAATAGCAAAAAGCTGCTGCAACAAGCCATGCCTTCACAGGCATAAGATTAAATGGTGTGCAGGGATACCAAGGCACTTCTGAACAAAATTCAGGTTTTGAGCAATTGTGTGCATTGCTACATTGAAGCAGTGGATGGCTGTTCTTTGGTAAGGGTGGGAGACAACTGCAAAATTCAGACCCCAAATTCTTGAACTTCTTGGATGTTGGGCAAAGTTTTCGTGTGCCATGTTTCTAGATCTCACTGCAGACTTTCAAATCAGAATTTTCCTTAATCTTAGAATTATTCCAGTTTAGATCTTATACTTTTGTTTTGTTTATGCCATGTAGGTGATTGTATTTAGTGTCCAATAGCTTTTGTATTGACTTCTTACACAAGGTAAAGCAAAGAAATTTCATAATGTCTTGAATGGCATCAATAGTTAAGATATCTAACCAAACTCTACCATCAGAGCAGAGCAGCCTTTACCTCATTTTGTGGTGTATGCAGATATCAAAGGGTAGATTTTAGTCTATAATTAACTGTATGTGTTTGCAGGTAGTCTCATACTTTATTTTATTTCAGGGTCTTGAAACATGGCAAGCAGTACTGTTTGCTGCAAACAACAGTTTTTTTTTGCTTCTTACCCTCAGCTCACTTTTAGATCTCATTCCATGAAAATAAAATAAATGCAACATAGTGTATATCAGTGGGCCTAAAAATTCAAAGACACTTTTAGCAATGGTGGAAAAAATTAAACAACTTCAGGTGATGCTTATTGTTCCTAAAATTGGAAGTATGATCTGGTAAGTTTTTTGAAAATTGAATATAAAATCATAGAGAAATGCTTTATTTGATTCTCTGTTTATGGGAAATTCATTTTATTTGACTTTTTTATTTGTAATATCAACTATATTGCAGAGCAGAGTTTCTAGGTGCTCCCTTATGGTACCATTCTTCTAAATTATTAATGCCGTACTGTTGATATATTGTCAGCCTTGTACATACATTCTATGAAAATGAGTTTTACAGTAGGCTGGGATTTATAACAAAGCTTGACATATGCAGCTAATTCACCTAGACAGTCTTGTCAGTTTTAGGTTCATAAATAATTGATACTCAGGGCTTGGAGTTCAGCTACTGTTAGTGCTCCAGCTGTTAAATTTCAGCAGCATAATGGATGAATATTTGTTTATAATTTCTGTACATGGACCTGATGTCAGATCCCTGGTCTCATTTACATAGGTAGATTGAGATGTTGGAAGTGTAATGAGCATATGAAGATGATGAATTGTTTTCCTCAGTGCTGGTGCGTTTCTGTAAATGTTTGATTAGTTTTGAATGGATTACTGTTAGATTATCTGGTTCAGGGGTTAAAGTGAGCAGCTCTTTGCTCCCAAAGCTTTTGTGATCCCTTGCTGACAGATTTTAAAATTCATACAGTGATATTAGTGCTGCAAAGGCTAGGCGTATTCTTTGCAACAGATGTTTAGTAATTAAACATACGGTTTCCCTGTTTGGAAGTTGCTTGGGAAATTTAAATCAGAATGATTTGTTTACCGTAGTTTGAGGGAATTACAATTTCTAAAAAATAATATACTTTTGCCCCTAAAGTGCTGAAGTTTTTCCCCTAATGACACTAATTAAAAATGAGCAAAACACACACATGCCCTCACAATAATTCAGATGTTTAACACCCCAGTTGACAGATGCAACACTATTAAAAGCAAAGATTCTTTCCATTTTCTCTGTTTGTAATTAATGAGCAGTACTCAGAAAAACATTTTTGATTGGATGTCCCAAGCAGAGATGCTGGAGTAGAGCAGATTTTTAGCCATGCCTTTTTCCTGAGCAGGGGGAAGCTGTGCAAAGTGGGTGTGCGTGTTGCACATCAATTCCCAGTGACGTGACGAGCAGAGAGGGAGCATGGCGAGGAAATGACGTTGGAGACGCACAGAAGTTGTCACCATGAGCTTGTCGCTCGCGTGTTAATGCTTGGTAGGTGCCACACAGCTCAGGGGACAGTGTGCTGAACCCGAAGGCAGCGGGGAGCACACTGGTCATGGCTCGGTGTGGGTCTGTGTGAAGGTGGGAGGAAGAGGAGCAGATAGTCCCACGTCTCACCTCCTTCTCCCAGCCGTGGTGAGGCAGAGGGCTATGCAGAAACTACACACAAACCTTTATTGCCACAACTTTATGTCCTTATTTTATGCCTGCCCCACTGCCACCTTTCTCAGCCAGGAGGCTCTGGAGAGCAGCGGCTCAAGAACATCACGCGGCCACAGCTATGCCAAACCGAGCCCTGCGCCCTGTGCCGCGCTGCGCTTTGTCAGCCCTGTGTACAGCTCCCCGGCTTGTCTGGCAATCATGTTAGTGATTATATGGGTAATGAAACACGTGCTCTTTTTGTCTGTGGCTCTGATTAATCTGCTTTCTATTTAGCTGTGATTTATGGCGCTCAACTGTTGAGGTGAGCGCTGGCCCATCAGTTCCCCAGCCCATTACAGTGCCGGGACCGCTAAATGCCTGCGAGGCTTGAACTGTTTCTTGACAGCCAGGCTTCCCGCTACATTCCCTCCAATCTGTTTTGCTTCCTGGTGTGACCTTTCATACAGTAAAATACATTAGTTGAATAGCACAGTCTCATTAAAAGAGTGAATTAACCGAAGAGTCTTTTTAACTAAATGACAGCCAAAGGACTGAGTGCTAATAGCCACGGGCAGTTAGAAACTTAACTCATGAATCAGGCTGTTAATACTGCTCGGTGCCTGAAGCGCTAAGGGCACCACACTCTCTGCTTGCTCTCATAAGAAGAAAAGCTCATTACTTTCCTCCTGATGGGAGAGAAAGAGTGAGCGAGCAATAATAAAGCTTGAATTTTTCAATACTGTTAAAAATGGGGCTGACAGATTGCCGACAATAGGAGCAGCGGCCTAGACACTGCAAAGAGAGCCACTGAATTAGCAATACCATATATCATACAATCTAATTAAATCAACCCGAAGAATGAAATTAGTTTTCTGTGAGTGAAATGGCCTTTGAAAGAGCGCTATTAAATGAACTGTAGAGCATTAATTAAATAATTCACAGTGAGGGATTTTGCATTTATACAAAAATTGTGCACTTAATTGTCCATGCTGTATTACAGATTTGGCCTTATGTTAACAATGTGTCTAAAGCACACTTATTGAAGCATATCAGGAACAGCTTAACATAAACGCAGCTTATAAAGTTTTAAGGATTGGCAAAGAAACCAAAGCAAAGAAGGACACAAAAGTAAAAAATACACACAGAGTTAACAACCTTTCCACATTAATCCTGTGTATGTGTGACAACTTGTTACTTTTTTTTTGTCCCCAGTGGAATGATATCAGTTTTTTTTTATTTTATTTTTATTAAGCAAAACTTGCAACTTTTAATGATTTAGCAAAAAGAAGTACCATTAAATGACTTAAAAATAGCATATGTGTGAAAATACATTGGAAAAAAAATATATTTTTGCTTTGGAAGAATTAAAAACATACTTTGGGTGGCAGAAAAAAACCAAGAACTCCCCAAGTTCTCAGTAAAACAAACAACCTTCACCTCCAAATTAAAAAGAGTCAGAGAATCAATTTAAATTTTGGTTCTGTCTTCATTACACTATAATTTCAATTAAGGATTGTGCCGTTTTGGAAGGAAAAGCTTTATTTTGGAAGCCATCAGAATAAAACATATTTTCAAACTTGTTATCTGAGGACAGAGTTTGAAACTAATTATGAAACTTGTTGGTTTTGTCTATCCAAATCTCAATGCTTTCATAAATATACTATTTCTTGACACTAACATTATACTCAATGTTATGCAACTTCCTACCAAAGAGAAGCCTTGTCTGTCAAATATACTTGACAATACATGGTTGTATTAAACACAATATTATGAGCAATACTAGCTTATCTATCATTTTCTCTGCCCCTTCTTATTTTCATGTAAATCTGTGATATTACATTAAAATGTTCAAAAAACACTCTTCCATTTGGATACTTGCATATGAACTTAAGAACGTGTAGAGCATCTGGATTTGAAGATGTTGGTCCTAATTCTTGTTCTCTTTCTTCTCTCCAAATACGAGAAAACAGTCTTTGCTACATATTGAAATTTTAGAAAATTCAGATAACTAAAGTATACTCCTTTCCAATGGTTGTAAAACCAGATTTGCATTGCACAATGGTTCATTTATTTCAGTTTACTTATGTATTATTGTATTTTCCTTTGTGATTTTTTTATTTTGATTTCTGAAAAGAGCAAGCAAAATGACAAGCCAGTACTCCAGTGCTCCCAACAGTGGGCACTTCAGAAGTGTGTATGTGAATGCAATAAAACACAAACTTCAGCAGCACAGAGATCCAATCAAAAACACAGAAACTTGGAGAGTTATCTTAAAATTCTCTGCTTTATTTTCATCCTCAGATTTTACTGATGGTTTCCTCAATGGTGTTTCAATAAGCAGGTATTAGTAACATTAATTTGAAGATGGTAAGGACATTCTGACATGAAAGTGAAGCCCTGTTGTGCCATATCTATGTCTGACTAGATAATTTTAAACAGATGATGGAGGTGATGATTTAAATGGTTTATAACATTTTAAAGCATGTTCCGATGTTTTATTCCACTTTTGTTTAATGTTTATGGTGCATTCTTTCCTGTTGTGTGCAGTCCTTGCCATGTTGCTCACATCATAACTCTAAAATCTACTGAGAATCTGCAAGGAAGGTAGCTATGGGGGAGACCAAAAATAAGCTCTGACGTTTCCAAAAACTGATGTCAGAGGAAGGAAGAGACAGGAAAGAGCTTTGAGCAGAGATAAGCCTATATTAGGGTGATAAGAGTAATGGGACCAAATCCATATGAAGGATGAGGTGAGCATCCTCCAAGATGCAGCAAGAACATGGAAGCAAAATATAGGGCATGTATGTACTCAGCATATGACACAGACCTATGGGAAGGAAATGTCCTAATAGAAAGTGGACAGGCATGGTGATTAGCATCTTGAGGCTGTACACAGCAATGTAAGAGAAGCTTTGTTATGACCTCCGTTTTTGCCAGCAATTGGAGCGCAACGGGATGTCTGCAGAGAAACCGCAGCTAATATAGCAGCCACAAAATGCCAGCTCAGATTTACTGTCCTGATTTACAGCTTGCTACCGTCAGTATTGTGTGCTTTCATGCAAGGCAATGGCCTACGCTGATCAAGACTGCTATAAGCATCTACATCCCATGGGTGAATAGAGAAATGCTGCCTGTGATGCCTCTGGAAAGTGAAAGGGAGAACCGCACCTATGCCAAAATCTAAGGGATCTTTATCATGTAGGCTAATCCTCACAATGACTATTGGTAAACTACTTGGCCATGAGATGCTGACACAGGCTGTGCATCTTGGATCTTTGAGCTTGCAGTGTAATATTTTGCTCTGGTATCAACCTTGCAAATAACAGTAAAGAGCTTGGCACCATCAGGGTATGCTTGAGACAACATCTACACAGACAGGCATCTTTCGTTGGAGTCGTGCTGAAAAGTGCTGCTCTAACCTCATGTTATCCACAGTGCAGAAAGCACTCAGGCACACAGTATGCATGATCCCCTCTAATATTTTTACTGGTGGGTATGCGCTTTGTGGTGACCACACACTAATGGCTGAGTTTTGTTCCTAAAAGGTGCATCTGTGAGGCCTGGTGGCAGAGTTTCCCTGATTTGCTTTGTTTTCACTCAGAGATGTGAGAGGGGATCACATTGCTTTTGCACAGATGGCCTCTTACATCCTGAAAACTAGTAGCAATAGTCACTACAGGTATGAGTAGGTGATGCCTGGTGGAGACAAAGATGCAGGGGCTAATAGGCGCTTACTTGTCCTCTCATAGGTATACTTATGTTGCAGCTATCCTAAATAGTTTAACTGGGCCTACTCTCGAATGTAAAAAAGACTGTAATTTCTTCTGACACACCAGCTCATGCTGACTAGTCTTTCACTGATAATATTTTTTTTAAATGACACTGAAAGGCTCCAGTGACAAATTGTTGTAGTCCCATATTTCCATTTATTTTATTCTGAGATGTGGTATTGATATAAAACCATCTTGAACCTGTTAATGATATTTCATGTGCAGTAATGTCAAACTATTCAATCAGTCGCATCATTACCTTTCATATTAAGCATATTTAGTTTATTCAGTCATAACAAAGCATTTCTAGCACTAAAGGTTTCTTTTATCCCAAGTACTCATTCATTTCAGTTTCATTTCATATCATCTCTAAAAATGTATCTTTTGTCTTGATTTTAGAGAAAGCCGAAAGAACAAAATGCTTTATTACCTGAGCTGAGAGAAGCTGAAGATTTGTTCCTCAAAATAGGTAACTGAAAATATTTGGGCTATTTCATTGCAAAGCTCATGGAAGGTTGAACTTTACAGGTATTTTCTTTTAAATCAGAACTTTCACAAAGGCTTTGAATGGCTGGAGATATTTGTAAAATCAGTAGAAATGCCAATTAGATCTCTAGGTCACCCCACTGGCAAGGCAAGATATAGTTTCCAGATACAGGAAGTTTCCAATTTGAAAATAACCCTGCACTCGATCTTAACAAAAGCACTAAAAAGCATGGAGATAACTTGATATGTACATACGTACTAATCAAACTACTGTATGGAACTTACTGGGTATTCTTTTGGCACAAAAAGGAAATTAAAACATTTCTTCGATATGGAGCCTCTTGCTGCACAAATCTGTAATCTGCTATGAACTTGTCTCTGGTCGTCTGAGATTGGCATCATAACACGTTACATACTAGAAATTTAAACCAAAGTAAGGTATACTAAACTGAAAGAAAGTTTTGATCAAAGAAGTTTGATTAATCCTCAGACAAGTGTCTGACTTCCTGTGGTTCATCTAAATTTAAGTCTATGGGCTATGCCTGTTGCCTCAGGGAATCAGGGACAGGATTGGTCTTGCACACATTTATTGCTGCCTCTGCTTAATATCAACAGCCAAGACAGTCATCTTTCAAACCAAAATGAAGTTCCAAAAGATTTTGGTACAACTGAAAAGGCCAGCATTTTATGGCTCTGTCCCTTACCTATTGCATTATCTATAAACTATGCCTTGTTGGAAAAGAACTAATAGTCAGCATGGCATAGGACCAGTGTGTTATATATCAATATATAATGTAAGAATGTGTCATTCAATATGCTGCAAAACTTGCTATTAAGAATTAATCATTCCCCTTCTTGAGCAGTCTCTTCAATGCACTCCAAAAAGTTGCCATTTCTGAAAATATTCCTTGTCAGGAAAATCATCTACTAGAATATGCGGGTCAGAAGAATACTGATTACAGAATTTTAATACAGAGTTCAGCATGCCTTAGAAACAACTTTTGCCCTTTAACAACCTAAGAGACTCCTTGCTGCATCAGATCAGTGGTCCACCTTGACCAGTAATCAGACAGCAGCAAAAAATGCTCCTCAGGGACAGGTATGGAGGCTGGGCCACTGTCTGCAGTCCATTCCCCTCTTATTTTTTCTGCTTTTGCAATCATTGAATCAGCGATGTGGCAAGGTGCACCACTGCCAACTTCCATTTACAGCAATATATAGGCTTGTTGACCATCAGTTTGCCTAATGCCTTTCTGGTCCTGCTCATGCTCTCTTTGCACACAATCTCCAACAGTGAGGAATGCCAGAAGATCTGCTGTAAGCTATCTTCTGTTTCATTTAAACAGATCTCCTAATAGTTTCAAAGAATTACCCCTTCTTCTAGTGCTGTGGGATTTGGTAACTATCAGTTGTGCACTCACCCTACCCCTTTACTTCATGATTTTTCAAGCTTCAGTCATACCTCCCACCCACCCCTGTCAAATCTTCATGAATGTGATAGATCTCTCTCCTTTCCCCCTCTTATATAGCGCTCTCCTTCCACGTGTCCTTTGAGGTATTTGACTTACTGGGATTAGCCTATGTGGGTGCTTTAAAAAGACAAGCAGACAGGCCTGGGGTAGAAGTTCTGGGAATGCCCTGGCACAGCTATCTCCTGTCATTTGACAGGGACAGGACAGAAACAGGCAACACAGTGAATGAGGACAGGGAGAGAGGGCTGGCCTGGTAATTTAGTGACTCTGTCATTATAGCAAGTCTACTTGCTCCCTTCTCGCAAAGGGGTGTGTGTAGGAGATGTGCAGATATTCATCACTAGCCTTCAGGAGCTTCTGTGTCCTGCTTAAGTGATTTACTAATACAGCTCTGTGAAAACACAGGAAAAATAGTGTCCCACATGTGCTCAGGAAGAGACATGAGATTTGAAGCTGAAATATGGCAATGGCCATGTAGCTAAGATGTCTGTCGACTACCATGTCCAGAAAACAGGAAGCTACAGAAGCAGCTTGTTCAGAGAGGATCTGAACCACATGGAAAGGACAATGTCCTGTAGCCGTTACTAAGTAGTCAAATATAGCTTAGGTTCTCAGGGAGAGATGAAAATAAAAATCAATACGTGTATGATGAAACCATTAAGAAAATTTGATTTACAAGTACTTGTGTTCATTTACTGGGTGCATTTTATGTAAATGAACACTAATCTTAGGAAAACATCTCTTCATCAGGCATCCTAGCTGATTCCTTCTCAGACAATAACCTCATATGAATAACGACTTGACAAAGGCCCCTCTGTGCATCTAGTTTTATCAACCAATAATTTTTATCACTTTCCATCAATGTTTTGATACTTTGAGGAATTCAGCCTATAATAAATATGTTGTAGATCTTCTAACAAGAAAAGAACAGATGCAAGTTTAGTGAATATTGAGTTTTAAACTTGTCTCGTAGTGATTTGTGGCTGTGTCACTGCAAATATTTTTCAATGTCATTGCCTAAGCCCTGGCTGTCACTACCATGGTCAGCTGGGGAATAGAAGGCCTAACACTATGATCTCAGTATTAATGGGAGCTGTTGAGAGTGGCAAAGGTGATAAAGTATTGTTTAGTTATTGGTGCCATACTTTTGCTGCAGGACATTATTATAAAACGTTGGTTTTTTTTTTTGTTTTTTTTTTTTTTTGTCAGATTTCAATCACCTATCCAATAACATATTTAGAAACTTACTGCAAAGAGTTCTGAAAAACCATCTTTGAGGGTTTTTGCTTTTTTTTATTTGTTTATTGTGTTTCTTTGATTTTAAACTACAACTAGAATTATTCAAACCTAACATCTTAAACAAAAAAAGATTTTAGACTGTCTTTGAAATACAGTTCATTTTTTTGCAGTTTAGCTGTAGTTATTTTTATGCAAATATTTTAGGTTTGTTTAACTCAAACTAAAAAAAAATCCCTGTGATCTACGATGGATTGGAAGCTACTAAAGGGACTATAAGTCTGCTGATATTCTAGACCTCTGTATATCTGGTAGGCTATCCTTCCCCTTGGTATACATGTATATTTTATACTAATGTTAATGGAAGTTATGTGTGGGTATTCAAGAGAGAGAGCATACCCCATTTGGTAGGTAAATTTATGTGTCACTCTTTTTCATTATTCCCTAGACCAGTACAAGGAGAAATAGAGATATAAGATTTATAAAGCTTCTACAATATCCTGTTTTGCCAAATTGTATTCTAGCAAGGGCGTGACAGGATTACTTACCTCACCCTTGACACTTGAAGAACACAAATTAATGACTTGTCATTGTCATTAAAAGTAGCTATGCATGTTTTTAAGTTATAATTAAAATTACCCGAAATTCAAGATTTTTTAATCAAGTGGCCAAGATTACTTGATTTTAAACCTTCTGATGAGTGCATTCACTGCTACTTTAAATGAGGTACAGTACATCTTTATAAAAAATAATCTAAAATTAGATTATGAGAGTTTATATAGCTTTTAAATATCAAGCTGTCAGGGTTTGTGCAGGTAGAAATATTATAATCGAAGAATGGTGAAGAAAGAGTTTGTATTAGAGAAAGATGATTTTCAAGTAAATTCATACCAAGTAGAATATAATGGAGACAGGCTTTTTGCCAGTGCTTTGGCTCTGCTGACCTCCATTTGCAGCAGACATTAGCTTGATAAAGCCGACACAACCTCAATAAAACACTAACAATGGAAAGAAGTAAATAGAAATCATATTAAGCAGCAGCAATATTGCATGAATTGAAACAAAAATTTAGGTATAATAGCCTTGGTGGATTTTAATATTGTTCCCAATCGCATCACAATATGAATCATATCATAGTGATTCTAAATAACATTTATCATCTTTAAATCTTCTCCCCTAGTAGACATCTCACATTATTTGAGAGGNTTTTTTTTTTTTTGAAGAGATCATACATAATTAAATGTGCTGGAAGCACAAGGGTACAGAATACCTTGAGAAACAGTAACTTTGTGTTATATGTTCAATTAAATGCAACAATCCCATATTTATCGTTATTTTGCTACCTTCGAGAAGTTAAATGAATAGAATAATAGAACAGCATTGCAGAACAAAAATGAAATAAATCTAGATGGGAAATTTTATTCAGTTTTCAATTACTCTGGCATTGCTGAATTCTGGGTACAATCTGTAGAGCACAACAAAACGAAAGGGAGATTGGTTAAAAATATATTTATAGGGGATTAGAGGCTAAATATAACAGAAAGATGGTTCAATTCATTTTGCCAGAAAATTATCTGTTCAAAGGACTGTATCTTCATTTACAAGGAAAATGTTTAATCCATTGTGCGGATGGATCTCTCTCTTCACCATGGGACTCTGGGGTTCAAGTTGTAGGATTTCACTTTTCAGTCATTGGGACAGGCTTTAAGCAGCCTTGGAAGACTCCAGATTCAAAGCAAGAGATAATGCCAATACATTTTTTCATGTGCCCAGCTCAAAAATATGGGTCCTCAAACTGTTTCTCAGCACTCTGCTCACCCTGAAAACTCCTGTGTTCTCCATGCAGCCAACTGCCCAGCATTGCTAAAAGCCCAGTATTGCCTCTAAGCTCAGTGGGAGGGCTAGACCAACAAACTTCAGTAGTTTGCCACTGGATTTATGTGTGATATGTGAGTCTACTAACATGACCTAAGCACATCTTATGCATGAAGTTTTGTAAAAAAATTGGCCAGATAAAATGGCTGTAATGGTGATGATGGAGTCATATTCAGTTCAATTCATGCGAAAAGTCTTCTAATTGCTGAGAAGACACCAATCTGTATCTCCATGATTAATAGTGTTATCTTCTTTGTTAGCTATAGAGCTAACAAACAAGCAACAGGACATATCTAAAACAGGGCTTTGCAGACAGGATGCCCAATAACTATCCCCTTTGCCAATATCAATAGTTTTGCAAGCTATCCCTATGCCAATAACTATCCCCTTTGCTCTTATGACCTGTGGGAAGCAGCTTGCTCATGTGCCTAACTTCAGGACAGAGCTCACGGACATAGACCTTTAATATGGAGAGGAACTTAAGTCTATAAGATGAATAAGAAATGAGCCTTTGCATGTCCTACTTGCTGGAAGATATACCTTCTTTTTCTGCAGGTAGTTCTTGTAGATCCTTTTTTGGTCAGGTAACCATTTTCACATTGTACAGAAAACTTAGATGCCTCATACACAGCTCTAGGTTCCTCTTGATGGCAGAATACCAGGAGGTTTTTGTAGATGGGTACCCTAAGAGTTCTGTTTGAATACTTTGGACATCAATAGTGACCTGATGATAGCTGACATGAATTGAAAAATGAGAAACATAGGATATTTATCCATTTAATATCATGAAGTCTGATACTGACTGTACCTAACCTAAATCAAACAGACAATGCAGTCTGTCATCTACAATCAATTTCTCATCTTTCACAGCCTACATGTAGCTGCTTAAATATCCTATTTAACTAACTAAAAGGTTATTTTAGAGATCCTAAATAGGGGCTTATATTTAGACATACAATTTTAATAACTGAGCTCCATTTTCTGTTTGATCCAGAAGGTGACAAAAATGCAAGATATATAGAGTTACACAAGTTATATATTGCAAAAATAGAGCAGCATTTCTGTATTGTGTGATAGTGATATTACAACATAAACTGTAAACATATGTGACTGAAGTCAGGAGTGGCCACTTGGCATTCAGTAAGAAAAAATATATTGACAACTACATTACATATTTTATGGTAGGGATTATATGTCACAATTTTATATTATACAATATTTAAAGATACGGTCATCTATTTGGAACAGAGGTTAATAAAATGCGACAAGTCAATGAAATGAACAATTAGATGAAATGAATGAAAATGATTAGAATTTAGTAATTAATAAAGATAAAAAGATAAATTTGAGCTCATATGGATAATTAACAAAAAGTGAATTTGGTATTTTACTTATATAATATACTTCTATAGAAAATATATTTTATATTATATACATAAAATAAAAGTATAATCTTTTTTATTCAAGACTGTTTGCTGACGACTATTTAAGCTGGTTGTCTCTGGCATCACAGCAAAAATGAAATGTGAATACAGAAAAACATTGAGAGATGAAAATTACCAAGTATGTTAGGATGAGAGAAAGCGGACCACTGGAGAAGGTGCAGAAGAAAGAGCTAATAAAAGAAGAGAACAAACAGGGACCAAGATGGCAAAAACAGCTGCTAGTAGCAAATGTGGTCTGTAACTGAGACAAGTTCTCCTTCTGTGTAGTAAGCCCTATGGATGCCTGTTGGCCTCATGAACCATGACAAAGTACCGATGTCAAGGGTCCTGACAGAATTGTGTTGGCATGGGGAAGCCAGGCCAGGATCCAAAGCTTTGCAGTGGAAAGATACCAAAACCCCACCAGGATTTTTTCAGATGTCCCAAGGACACAAAACTGAGATCTTTACGTTTTGCAAAAGAATTTTGTATATTTGTCAGGGTCAAGCTGCAAGTAAGAGGAGAGGAGGCTCATGGTAGGTATGGGCTCAGTGAACATGCAGACAGGATTGTTCCCTTCATAAGCACTGACTTTATACTGTATCTTTTTTCATGGAAACCATGTACCACCAGGTTGGTGAGAGTGGCAAGCTGGTGTCCTGTCTTCTGCCTTTATAAATAGAAAAAAAAAGAGAAAAAATATCTGTACTTAAGAATAATTTATTTATCCTTTAAGAACAATTAAAATTTTATCTACTCTTTGCCAAAACTAAATACTTATTTTCATCATGTTTTTGTGGTATCGATATATTTGGGCTCTTAGGAAAAAAGGCTTTTTTGACCCCGTGACTTTAAATCTTTATATTGTTTGTACCCAAAGTACCTTGGTATGCTCTTTTTGAGGACTGCAACATAGTAAAGACAAAAATTAAATCAGCCAATTAATACCTTCTAACTTTTTACATTTTTTTAATCTGATTTGAACACCTAACTTGACCATTTGTGTTATATGCATCAGTTCATTAATACATGAAAATATGCTATCAAACAGACAATCAAATTTCATGTAAAATAAGCTTCAGCATTAAAACTGTTCTTAGTATTTTATGTGTAATTCTGTGGGTAGATATATTTCTTGCTACTAGAGCAAAACTGATTTGTGTGATGGTTCCCCATCATGAAATCACTTGGAAGGTTGTGAGATAAAATGTCGCTTAGGATAATGTAATTGGCCTTAAGGTACAGGAGTTGAATTATTTTCAGTGATTTATAATCTGGAAATTAAAGACTCACTCATTTTCTAATTTAATTCCATCTTCAATGGAAAAATGTTCACTCTGAACTAAATTGGCGAGTAATGTTGCTAATTCAAATGCAGATGCAATTTCGATTCTGGTAGCAGTTTGCTGTGATTGACGAGTCCCCAATGGATCATAATGATTCTTATCTCCCAATCTCACAAATTCTCTAGCAGTTGTGATAATAACTTCAGCTAAGGAGAAAAGGGAAAAAATAAATTCTCTGCTGCACTGTCAATTCAGGCTTTGCTTTTTTCTGACATGGAATGGGGTTTATTTCAAATCTATTGCATGTTGGAGACAAATATGAAGCCTCATTACTAAATTCTGTGTCATCATAAAACCGCAGTTTAATTGTTTACTGATACTCTCCTAACTTGCTTTTAAATCTGCCTAAAAAGTGTTTCAGATTCCTTATTGTTAATTAGCTTAAGTTCATTGTTAAGTTCATGTGCAAAATATCAGGGAAATGTTCAGCAATTAGCTATCATGAAAAATATTTTGCATTTCTTAATTGTTGCACCATTTATAAAAATATATTAATATATCTGATATTTTTCTCAATTATTAACTCATGATATAAATTATGGTACTGATTCTGAGATGAAGATGTACATATTCTTGCATTCCTAGATCAGCAGCCATAGTTGTAAGCATGGAATTTCCTCTGTCAGGGATAGGTTGCCATTGGACTAGTTATGGATTTACGTATATTTCCATAATGAACTTGCACTGATGGGATGGCGAGTCAGATTAAATAACTGTGATTCCCCAAGCTGAGGCCTTGCAAAGTGAATGATGGAAAGAGTCTGGAAAAAAAGTAACTTTTATGGGGAAGAATATAGCTAATTGAGATTCATAGAATCATTTAGGTTGGAAAAGACCTCTAAGATCACCAAGTCCAACTGTTAACCCAACACTGCCAAGTCTACCACTAAACCATTCCGGGGTGTGATGGGGAATATGAGGAAAGAAGGTTGCACTTCTTCTTATGCATATCTTAACATTTATAGGGGTGTGTTATTTCAAAATCTAAATGATTTAATGATCTTAATAATCTAACTGCTGTAAAAATGTGTGTTTGGGTCCCTTTATCTCAGAGGAATTTTTTTTTGGTGGGGAAAATCCTTCCAGCCTCTCTCTTTAACCCACTTCAGTCTGTATGACTGACAGCAGTTGGTGGAGGGACAGGGTGAAGATGGTCCAATTATGAAGGAGGCAATTAAGCTCTCACCAGAACTGACACATTCTCATGAGGGAAAATTCACAGTTACAAAAAAATCCCTCCGTAGTAAAGTATCTGAAGCCCCAAGGACTTACTCTAACCAACTTTTCTCCTGAGTCCTTGAAGCCAGATTATCCTGAAACCTACTGATATTGAAAGTAAAGGAAGGGATACTGGAAACTCTGTGAGAAGTTGCCAGTGATTGTGCACACGTGTAGGTGAGGATGGAGGTGTAGCTGACAGCCTTCCCCTTTTCCCCAGTCAGGTACCACTGTCAGCAGTGCCTGAGTCTCTGGGTGACCTGGGGAGAACTTCCAAACCAGCCCGGGGGTAACCTCCATTTTTTCCTTACAGCAGTTTGCATGAGGTCAGAGACATCCCAGCATGGATGTGGTCTATGGAAGATAGCTCTGCTGTGGGCTACCACTCCCTTGAAGTCCTACACAGCCCTTCCATGAGGCACTGCTTATTTAGACAAGAAAACCTCCACCCCTAAACGCTTAAAATGCAGGAATAGCCCAACAGTGCGAAAGCTTACCGTTGGCTACATATGCTGATATGTCCTACTCATAACTGTAGATTTATCCCATGGAAATAAAGGTTGAAAAAATAAAACCAAGTAAAATATTATTTAAATGCAACTTTTTAGAGAAGAGGACTGGCAAAAGGCTGAGGATATATCAATAGGACCAAATCATTCATTTCACTGAAAAGGACTGTGAATCTTTATTGCTCATGAAACTTGGTAGAGACAAAACTTTCCTTTGGTTTTTGCTTGCAGTGGTCAGGCTGAGAGCTAGCATAAAGTGGTGTAGCTCTACCAGCTCTACCAGCTTAGCTGGGCCAGGTTGTTTGTGTCATTAAGGTATTGACAGCGCTCAAGATCAGTGGAAGTAGAATATTGCTGGAAGATCAAAGAGTGCCCCTTTGAACACACTTTATTGCCTTTTTCATCTTATCAGTACTTACCATTATTAACCTGAGGATTTCTGTCTGAGTGGGCTATAGAGGCACTGGATATCAGGGGGAAGCAGTGGCAGTAGGACAACAGGTAAGGTGTGGGAGAGATAAGAGGATGCACTCTTCCCTTTCACATATGCACGTTACAGGTGCTCATATAAATATCCTGATAAAAGTCACATAGCAGAAAGTTCTGTTTGCATGCATTTGAGAAAGCCAGCAAACACTGTTGGGGCAGGGATCTGCACAACCATTCGCAATGACTGAGAGCTGGCTGTGTATAAAAGAAACAGCTCAGTCCAATGTTATTTGTCTACTTGCCTTTGTCTTGCACTGGGAGGAGGGACTATGCAATGGAAAAACATGTCTGGATCACTGCAAAGAACTTGTAATGTGTAATGGAAAAATATTGCCTCTTGAGTTAGAAAAAAAGTACCCGCCAGTGGATTTAAACACCCAATGCAGCTGGTTTGGGCATAATTGTATGCCAGATGTCTGCTTTTCATTCACAGGTTGTAAGTTTTCTACTATAAGATAAATATGTACATTCTCTCTGCATTTTATGGAAATCTTTCTGCTTTATTTTTTTAGAAAAAAATATAACTCTTTAAGTAGCTCTTGGAATTATTCCCCTTGATCTATGAACTTGGCAGTACAGGTAGAATGATTGTTCCTGTCCAATGTCTTCAATATCTTCTCCAAAATTTTCTGATTTTTTTTCTCTAATGAACGTAAACATACGGAAAAGGTAACCTTGATTCTTGTCGTATTCAGATTGCTGTAAAATTGGGACTTGCTCGATGGGAGCAAATGGAGATAAAACAGCAGAAACCACACAGGAGATCAGAATCAGTCTCTTAATTGGCTATTGATGCTGTGTCTATCTCTAATGGCAGGAAGATGCTTTA
This sequence comes from Anseranas semipalmata, assembly GCA_013399115.1. NCBI lineage: Eukaryota > Metazoa > Chordata > Aves > Anseriformes > Anseranatidae > Anseranas > Anseranas semipalmata. The sequence continues at coordinate 1,151,769 of VXAA01003591.1, read as the reverse complement.
CATAATTTACTGTCAGGGACAGTTTCATTAATATCTGCCTGGAGCATTTCCTCCCCAGCCCCTGCCAAGGTTGGCTCATGGATTTTCACCAGGGTAGACCTCCAAGCCTGTGGTGGCCTCCAAGCAGCTCACCAGGCAACATCATCCCCAGCCGCTCAGGGGATGGAGAAACAATGCTCTTTAAAACATCAGAAGCACATGGCCACTTGTGCCAATGTTGGCTGTGACACCGTTTCCCACTCTGCAGTGTGTCTGTCCCTGCTCCTTATTGACTGCACCCAGAAGTTTGTGGGGAGGGCATGCTGGATGGGACCAAGACGGAGCCATGCCTTATGACAGGAGACCACCAGGGCATGGACTAAGTCGTTACAGACTGGCTAAACTTCTTACTGCTGCTTCCGTTTCCTTCTCTACCTTCTTCACAGCTACACTTGCTTCTGAGTAGCCCCTTCCAAGACTGTCCTCTGCCGCTGGAAGGACACTTAGGCAATGGTGTCAGCGGGATACAGGACCCAGGGGTGCGAGTCAAAGCCATCTGCTGGTCCCTGAACTCATAACTCTAGGAAGTGAGTTTAAAAGAAAGCTATGGGACACCCCTACCAGCTTACTTTTCAGGGTCAAATGAGATGTGAATCTGATTTAATCTGCATTCATATGAAACAAAGAATCCAAGCTATTTACATTTGATATGAATCACCATCCTAACTCACAGCCCTGATATTGGTGAGATAGGGCATGCAGAACCTCATTGTGCAGAAGAGGAGAATTTTTGGTAAGCATCGTGGTTGCAGAAGTGGGGAGTTAAACTGAGCATTCATTCTCAGTAATTCCAACAGCCAAGTGCCTTTAAAATATACTGCTGTGCTCATAATGTCTTGCCAGTGTTTCACATTAACCTTTAGACTATCTGAATTTAACTCTGTAAGTAAGCTAGATAGCTTTCTAAAATGGTAGATAATATAACAAAAAAGGTACAGACATGAATGAAGACATGTGAACAAAGCAGTTATTAGCATTAGAATGATTTATGCTGTAATATTCTGAGGTATCCTACATGTAGAAATCTAAGAGACTGTCCTCTTTAATTTGCACATGTAACTGCTAAATTTTAGGCATTCAATAAGTAAACTAACCCAAGCTACAGAAATAAACCCAGGGCAGCAGGAAAGAAAAGACTGCTCCTACGATACTCTACAGTATATTGGAAAATGGCATTAGCTCAAAGGTTCAAGTTTGTTAATAAAATCAGAGTTAAGCTTCTTTGTTCTAGATTTGCATTCAAAACATGAATATAAAAATGCTTAACAATGAATTTGTTTGTGACATGTCAGAGACCACAAACCTTCTGAAGAGATCAAAAAGCTACAATAAAATTAGCTGTCTAGATACCTACCTGAGTTTCACATTTCTGAATTAATTGTACTGTATGCATGTGTTTATGCTTGTCTATGTCCTTCAAAAAGTTAAAGATTTACCGCGTAGTAGGTAATTAACTGTGAACGTCATTACTTCCCATTATATTCCACTTTACCTGCTGTTGTGGTTTAACCAGCAGGCAGCTAACCACCACACTGCTATTCGCTCACTCCCCTCTGCCCTCAGTGGGATGGGGAAAAGAACAGGAAAAAAAAAGGTAAAAACTCATGGGTTGAGATAAAGACAGTTTAATAGGAAAAAAAAGGAAGGGAAATTGATAATAATAATAATAATGATAAAAGAATATACAAAGCAAGTGATGCACAATGCAATTGCTCACCACCCACTGACTCATGCCCAGCCAGTCCCTGAGCAATGCCACTCCCTCCCCAACCAACTCCCCACATATATAATAACTACACACACACACGCACGTGTATATATATATACACATACTGCCCCCATAACAATAAGTTCAGCATGACACCATATGGCATGGGATATCCCTGGGTCAGCTGTCCCCTCCCAGCTCCTTGTGCACCCCCAGCCTCCTCACTGGCAGGGCAGCAGGAGAAGCTGGAAAGTCCTTGGCTCTGTGTAAGCACTGCTCTGCAACAACTAAACATAGGTGTGTTATCAGCATTGTTCTCATCCTGAATCCAAAACACAGCACCATACCAGCCACTAGGAAGAAAATTAACTCTATGCAGCCAAAACCAGGACAACCACATATTTGTGAAACAATTTGGTAATTGCAATAGAAGCAGAACTTAAACTTTTGGGGGCACATTCTCGTGATTCATGAACATAACTCCCATTAACACTAATAGAATTTAAGTGCTTGTATTGAGAGAAGAATACATCACAAACTGATGACCATCCTGGACTAACACAGTAGCATACTGATATTCTCTCATACAAAATAGGTACCTGCTTTCCTCCTAATTCGCTGGTGCATATCACTCCCAATCCAAAAGCAGATGCACACGTACCAGAAGTGATGTGTGGACGTGGCGACTGGCAGAAGTTCTACTAAGGAGAAGCAGAAGCCGCAGAGGCATTTGGAGATGGACCCTTCCAGTGAGGAGATCTGAGGCCAGCCTCTGATTTTGTTTGCACACGAGAAAGTGAAGAGAGAAATTGTCACCTGATGGAAAAGATGAAATAGAGAAAATGAAGCACAAAAGTTTTCTAGTTTACTTATTAGCACAATATGTAATTGGATGGAAGTAGCAGGTTTCAAAAATTTGTCTTACCATAATGACTATAATTTTTTAGAGATTGAAAATGAATCTGACTAGAAAATACCATTAAACTACCAACTTACTTAAAATTTAAAGGGTAATTCACATATAATGCTTTTATTTAATAGCCCAATTTACAAAACGTCTAAAATTAATGCAGATCTTTTCAGGACAAAATCAGCTGTAACTGCACCAACTAATTTTTGCTCATTTGAACTGAATTATTAATAAGAGAGAAATATACCATATGTTCCCAAAAGAGCTGGATACATTTATTTCAAATAAAATTGCTGTGTTTGGTGGAATATAAGAGGTTTAAATGCTTTCAGAGAAATGGGTTACTTATATACTGATTTAATAGAGTATAAATCAGACTGCATAATTAGGGACACAGCTGTTTCCTAACCTAAAGCTGGCAGCTTTTGTTGGTTAAGTTCCTTTATCACCTGCATGGCTTTAATCAGCAATAATTTGTTCTTCTTGTGGAGTAATACAAGTTAATCAATAATTTTGCTGTTTGTACTATACTGGAAAAGGGCTTTTATGGCAGGTTCAGTTTAAACCAAGCATACGTTCTCCTGGCTTGTTCACTTGATTTATTTCATTATATTGTGTTCCTGATACTAATTAAAAATGAAATTAAAGGGTATGTTGGTAACATACACAGCCTCTGCCTACACCTGGTACAGAGATATATGGTTTTAACTTTTTCATGCAGCTTCTTAGGTTTGTACTATACACATATTTGGTATAAAACCAAATCTTGACTGTATACACTAAAACTCTGAGAAAACTCCTCTTAGAGCATGCTTGAAGATTTCCCTTGTGCCTACAGACCAAGAACATGGAAAAGTAGAGTTCCTCTCTTATTTACTTTAGATTTTAAAATCTAAAGTTTCTTGACTAGATATCAAGAGAACAAGACTCTGTATATGTTTAATCTACAACTGAAATTTACTCTTAACCAACACATCTGGTGTTGGCAAAACCTTGTTGCGCAAAGTAGAAGATACTCACGGAAGACAATTTGAAACCTCAACCGACAGATCCACCAACAAATTTTGAAGTCCTGGACGTATGTTAGGCTCTAGTGTCAAATCAAAGTGTCAAATTTTACCCTAAGCCAACATGACTTCGTGCTATCCCTGAATGGACAGTCCTCTTCTCTCTCATCCCTCAACCACTTCCACTGCATCAGGTCTAGAACCATGTGATACCTCACTTGGTCAGATCCAGAGGAAAATGTTGATCTAATGAGAAAGTGGAAAACAAATCTTAAAACTAATCAGCAACAGACGGTGTCCTGGGATCAGTGAACTGACCTGACTGTGGTGGCACTGTGCTAGGGCCAGTGGTGGGAAGTGACAGGACAGCAAGAAAAACTGTTCTGAAAAGTCACTATCATTAAGTGTGACGCTAACTATCTAAATTAGGTCCTTCAGATCTCCAGAATGAATACTCAGGTGCAATAGCAAGCTTTTGTAAGCAAGTTTTTTGCATCTATAGTTTTGACTCATTTTGTCTTGTAATATGAATATAAGCAAACAAACAGTTAAATCTGATCAATATATTATTTTCAAATGAGTTATCTGGAGGCGTACACATTTTAAAAGAGGAAGTGATATGAAAACAAGGGAGACACACAAAAGTCCTTTGACTTCTACATGAGCTACATGCACAGGAGAGAGGGATGGAACTCATGTGTGTGTGAAAGCAGCAAAATTTCTTTAGCAAAGGCTTTAACAGTCACACAGAGCTCTTCAGACCTTAATTTTTTCCTCCTCTTAAGAATGTTAAAGAACCTAACTCAAATCCCAGTGAAGTTAAATCACAAGTTCCTCTTGGCATTAATATCTTGGGATCAGGGTGGGGACTACAGAGTGTCTATTTTGAGTTGAGGGGTATATAATATATTAAATGTGTATAATATATTCATATGAATATTCATATATAAAATATGCAGACAATTATATTTATTTTCTTATGTGTTTAAACATTAAAGTACACTCATTTTAAAAATCTTGGACAAACTACAGAATGTGACATTTCTAAATGAAATTCTTAAATTGTAATTGGCCACATGAAGGTCACTGACTGTTTCCAGCTACTTGTTGAACATTAGAAAAAAGCAGTATACAATGCAAATTTAAATGAATTACATTTGAATATTTTTATTTACATCCAAGATGATCTCTAACTAAAGTAAGCCTGTGAAAATTCACCTCTGCAAAAGATGTTTAATTTTCCAAGGTCTGCAGTAACACTGTTGGGGCTCCTGTAACAGTAGCTTTGAGTAAAAGGATGTTCACGTAATTGCAAACATAACTATATTTTTATTTGGGGGTGGGGCAAGGAGACAGAATGGGCTATGAGCATTTCTGCCACCAGGTTTTTATTTTAAATACTTATATTTTAAGTGCATTTGCTACTTCTAGTCTTTCTCCTCTGCTTCCAAGCCATATACACAGATAATCACATTTCTTGCTTTTAGAGCCAGAATATTCTTTTAAAATCCCAAAGAAGCAATATGCAACTTAAATTAGAAAATTATGTTCACTCACAAATTATGCATTAAAGAGACTTTGTATCTCACTGTACGTCTTGCTCAGAGGGAACTTGCACGTTCACAGATTCCAGCTGTGCAAGCTATAAAAATTTTATGCTGTAACTTTACAGACAGAGAAGGAGTTTCTCTGCAGTTAGACAGGTTCGAAGGAGCTGCCATGAAAGGGCAAGATCTTGCACCTTGTAATTAGCTCTTTGTCCCTTGTGACAAGCAAAGGACCACTGAGGGGAAAAGTCTGAAACTTCTGACCAACAAATGGAAAAATTTACACACTCTTCTCCATCCAGTCAGTCTAAAAGTTAAACATGTAAATGAAGAAAACAAGAGTTTTGCAGTGATGTGCTTTTCTTTCCTCCTCTGACAGCTCAGATCTCCACCAACTGAAGATTTCCCTAGCTTGTTTACAGTCATGTTTACTACATTTACGCCTATGGTTTACCACAAATAACTGTCCTGCTTGTTTAATACTGATGTAGAGTCTACAGAGACAATATGCCAAACTCATTTTACACATCCACATGCTCCGTAATACTGATATGCCCACACAAACATAAGCCATTTACTGAACTGTCAACGTATATCAGCAGATGCTCCAGAAGCATCACTATGTAATCAAACACCTATCGAAAGTCCTCTTAAAAACTCATCTTTTTTCCTTCCTTGATGAACTGCAATGACAAAAGGTGCTGCTTTGCACATGAGAAGGAAACCCTCCCTGCAAACCACGTGCTCCCATTCCCCAAAGCTCACTGTATAGAAAGTTCTTCTCAAGACCTTTTGAGAAAAATCCTGACTCTCCCATTGCCTCCAGGTGTAAAAACATCCCACCAGCCATGTGGTACGTAATTTCAGTGGCCAGTATAACTTCTTCATTCACAGCAGTTTCCAGCTGTTTGGCGAGTCTTGGGTAATAGAAGCCAGTGTTAAGTTTTTGGTCAACAGACCTAGTCTCTGGCTCTCCCCATGGTTGAAGTGCATGCATTTCTGAGAATTTGCCTGTTCAGCTGTAGCTCCTTCTCCCTGTATGCTGCCTATTTCCTACTGTCTTATTTCAAAGGATTTATTCAGATTTCTGAGAGGGCTTTGTTAAGCCCAAACCCACTTTAGCAACCTCATGTAGTGCTCATGTTTTTCACCAAAGAATCATAGAATGGTTTGGGTTGGAAGGTATCTTAAAGATCATCTTGTTCCAACCCTTTTGCCATGGGCAGAGATGCCACCCACCAGACCAGGTCACTCAAAGCCCCATCCAGCCTGGCCTTGAGTACTTCCAGGGATGGGGCAGCCACAGCTTCTCTGGGCAACCTGTTCCTGTGCCTCACCACCCTCTGAGTGAAGAATTTCTTCCTTATATCTAATCGAAATCTACCCTCTTTCAGTTTAAAGCCAATAGGCCTGGTCCTGTCACTACATGCCCCTGTAAAAAGTCTCTCTCCAGCTTTCTTGTAGGTCCCCTTTAGGTAATGGAAGGCTGCTGTAAGATCTTCCCCAGGCTGAACATCCCCACCTCTCACAGCCTGCTTTCACAGGAGACGTTCTATAGCCCTCTGAGCAGCCTCATGGCCCTCCTCTGGACTTGCTGTAATAGGTCCATTTCCTTCTCACGCTGGGAGTCCCAGATCTGAATGCGGTACTCCAGGAGGGGTCTCACGACAACAAAGCAGAGGGGGAGAATCACCTCCCTCGACCTGCTGGTCACACTTCTTTTGATGAAGCCCAGGATACAGTAGGCTTTCTGGGCAGCACCATTAAGAGAAACAAAAAATTAAAGTTCCTTCATAAGTTTGGATCTCTAGAGATATTGATGACCAAGGACTTAAAGAATTTCTAGAATGGGTTGGTTTTGTCTGTGATTTGCTTTCATTATTTTCCTTGCTCTTTCATGTAACACAGTTAATGGTAATGGAAAAGTTATTTGGGAACAAGTAGCTTATAATTTTTATCTTACTGCTACTCAATAAATGTTATAGCTATAAATCAATATATGTAAGTAAAAAAACCTAGTAATTAAAGAGCTGGTGTTTTCTATGCACAAAGGAAATGGTTTTTCTCTTTTGTATCTGATACCAACTGCAAATTTATGCATAGCTGTGGAGGTCTGATCCCCTAATTCTTAATTTTGAAATGTTGAAAAAAATTGGTAAGGGCTTGTAAACAAGATATATTTGGTCATTTTTCCAATGCACTTTGATCTATGTAATAAGGGTCAGCACTCAGTGCTTCATTCTACATTCTCCCAAATATCTAATTGCGTAATTACTGCATTATTTCACAGCCAATCAGTTGAAAGGGTTGTATGGGAGTATGACAGAAAAAGAGGGCTGTCAGTCTTTGGTTATGGTCCTATAGTTCTAATTCTAGAATTAAATATCTGTCTTTTCCAAAAGTCATTACATGAATTATTGGAAAATTGGTAGAAACAGCCCTGGGGGGGTTGTGCTCAAAATCTGGTTTAGAAGAGTGGCTGCTAGCTATGACTTTTGATTTTCTTCTATCAAAATGAATAGCACAGCTGTTTCTACACAAATTAAATGTTTGAATGTATTTTTTAGAGACAGATTATATTTGTTAATTTAATTGTATTTGTTATGCAATAGGGTGATTTGCGTTTTGATCTTTTTTTTTTTTTTTTCTTGAGGAAGCCAAATTCTCCCCTTTTGCTACTGATTCACCAAAAGTGCATGACAGTTTTTTCCGTTGTTTGATAGCCCTAAAATGTCTGCAGAAATTGTAGGTCAAGAATTACAGCCATGGTAAATCATGCCTCATGAATGAGAAGTGATCTGTGATTTCTCTAGGGTTTTTTTTTTTTTTTTTTGGTCTGTCTTTAAAATGAATGTAATATTCAGAAGAAAATAAAGGTTTCTTTAGCATATTTGACATAGATATGAACCATATCTATATATGCATATTTATGACATTCAAGTTCTGTTGACATCTAGAATTTAAGTTATATCAAACAGAGAGAAACTTCCATAAATAACCTCAAGAAAAAATAATATTTTAACAAGAGTTATTCAAGTAATTATTTTTAAAAATACAATTAAATTTATTTTCTGGATATAAAAATGATGATTACTTCTCATCATGAACCCAGAGATGCCTCCTCCCTCTTTCCCCTCATTCGCTGAAGCATTGCTAGTGAAGTTTCTTTCTTTATGCAGCTTTCAAGCATTTTTTTCCTGCCACAAGATCTAAGTGTGCAGGTCACTTTTTTTTGTAGGGCAGCAGCTCACCCCTTTTTCTGTGCATTAGGACTGAAATGTGAGGAGGAGGCTCATAACAGCAGTGGGTGGTGGAGCCTGGGGGGTCAGCAGTGCTGGGGGACACCATGGGCATACAGCAAGGAAGGGAATGGGGCTGTGCTGCCTCTGCTGCTCCTGGAACTCCTCCAGCACGTTCTCTGGGGGCTTGGTACCCCCCCATCTCCTGTGCTGGGGAGCAGCTGTATCTCTATCACCCCAGTTACTTTTTCTTGGTAACCCATCCACCTCCTTTTCTAAAATAACTGATGCACTTTTGTAATGCCACTGAACAATAAAAGCAATTTGCTTTAGCTGCCATTCCTGGAAATGTGGCAAGAGATAGACAAGGAATGACTTCTTTGTGGCTTCGTTCACCTTCGTCTCTACGGGAGGCTCCTCCTATTTCATGCTTCCCAAGCTGAAGGCTCAGAAAAATCAATAACTGCTCCTGTCTTTCTTTCCCCCTTTTCTGCCAAAGTATCTGACAAAACAGTAATGATTGTGGCTAGAGGAAAAAGCCACAAAAATGTATTTTTAAATGCAGAAGAGGAGTTAACTTTCCTATTTATGCACCTGATAGTTTATAAGATTTTTTTTCTTCTATTGTCAGCAGCTGTACTCACATAATAGCCCCTACAGCTTCAAAGGGCAAATAACAGGCACATCAGATGCAGCTAGGCAGATACAATAGATTGAACATCTCCAAAGAACTCCCATTAGAGTCCATTGGGTCAATAATCCACAAACTAAGAAGGATTTACATGATAGACCATAACAGCTGTTTTGGAGCCATTACATTTTATCAATGCAAAATCTAGTTTTAAAAATATTGCTATATACTTATTTATGTGAGAGCTCTTAATGGCTTTGAAGCTGCCATTCCATGCTACAGCATAAAAAAATAAATAGTATCAAAATTAGTAACAGAATCATAATATGTTATTTCTTCAAAATAGCGGAGATAGATGCCACTACATTTCTTTGAATGAAATTGAAAACTTAGAACAAATCAACCTGTGCAGACAGCATAGCTATGAATAAGATGCACTTACGTTGAGAAAAAAGGCAAAAATATATTTTCTACATTACTTTGATATACTGTATTCAATAGTGATGCAGGAAAACTTGGAATAATATTGTGACCTATTTTCAGGTGCAGCCAAACCAGACGGAATCTGTAACAGGAGGATGGAGAGGAGATGCTACTCTATTCTCTCTTTCCATCACTCTTTGCTCAGGGTACCCAGAAACTAATTCCAGTTTGGTTAAATTTAGAGCTGCCTCAAACTCCTCTAATTGATGTCAGTGAGAAGGACTTTCTGTGCACCAATTTCATTCTTTTCTTTGACAGCTGTGCTCGCTGCACTTTTGCAGAGAGAAGCCTGTATCAGTAGAAGCAACTAGGAAAAAAAGAGGGGGAATTCCCAGTTTTTATTGACCTTTTCCTTTGTTCCAGGACAGTGGTATTAAATGGACAGAGAAAAGAGCAAGATCTAACTCCATTTCCCCAAATGTTTGTACAGTAAAAAAATTATGCAAATGTAGCACATGCCAAGAATATTGTTGCAGTTACACACTAAATCTGCAAAAGACCTAAACATTAAAAATTAATCTCAAGACTTTATTATTCCTTTGTAACTCAGCACTGCAATGATCTTTGTGTAGTGGAAGTCTCTGCAGTGCTCATATGTGCTCTTATGCTTAGGCAGAATGCCATGAATTAAGGATGGAGTGTAAACCTTGCCTTTGAATTTCCTGGCTTTTGTTAGTTTGTGTCATAAACTCAACATTATTCAAATCTAGGGTTTTGTATTTAATATTATTAAATGCCTCCTCATCAATGCCAAGTCTGTAATTGGTCACAGTGAATAGGTGATTAGACAGATAAAGTGCAATTGTGATTGCAAAAACTATCACCAGGTTTGCAGAGGACAATAATTATGTAGCTTATAATGTTTGAAAATATTGCCTAAATCTCCTTCCCACATGTTGTTTGTGATGGAAAACAATTAGACAAAGGGTTCTTTTTCTAAGCTGCCTCTGATTCAGATTTGCCTGATGAATGGTCTTTATACTGAACCCAGAGCATTTGTTCCAAGTAAATTATATGTCATTGCAAATGCAAAAGGTCTGCTTCACAATGTTTATTGGGATAAATTAAATCTTCTAAAGATGGTAAACAGAAGGCCTCAATAATTATTCACTTCTGTATAGTTTAAACTGAAAAGGATGTTGCAGTTAGGAGGATGGAGATGAGGCAAACAACACTCCCTGCATTGTGTTAACAACATAAGAGGTACAATAGGGAAATTTAATTTGATACTGATCTACATGAGGCACAACACAGCAACACAGTTTCAAATGCTACTTTTCTAATGGCAGCCTTTGAATTGCAAATTTCCACCAAACCCACCTGATTCATTACTTGAACGCGTTCCCAATCAAGTCAAGGAGTTCTCTCGTTGGCTTCAAAAGGGGCAGGAGCAGGCTCTACCTTCTTGTGATTTCAGGAGGTAGCTATAAAATCCGACAGATGTTTTACTTGTGAAAGGCTTGATCCTGCAAGGTGACTAGCACACAGGCAGCCTATCCAGTGCTCAACAAAAAAGATGCTTCTGGCCTTTGCTGTAGCAAGCCAAATTTCTCCTCACACTGAAAGGTCAAATCCTAGAATAGTCTGCAGCCCTTTTGTAAGTGCTTGCCTCAGAAAGGATACTTTTAAAAGTTGGCAGTGATTTGAAAACGTTTTGTCACTTCTGTGGGCCACCCAAAACCCACTAAAAGAAACGGCAATCTTTCATTTAATGTTATCAGGCTCCCGATAGAAAATTGCTCTGAGGATGGCAGAGCCCTTCCGAGCAGAAGAGCCTTTGGCAGGTTCTCTCTCTGTACCTCTGGTGGCACAAAGCTGCATGCCACATACCAGCCCTGTGCGTAAGCGCAGAGAAAACTTCTAGTGCTCTCTCACTTAATGTGAGAATGCTGTGATTCAGCCATCTCATGTGGGAAAAGGTGCAGTGGGCCATCTTTGAAATTATAGCTTATTCTCCTTGAGCCTAAGAGGAATATACGGGAATTTTAAAGGATGTCAGTTAATTAGTTTATGATCTAGTTTAATATAAAATTGGATCTTAAATAATTTCAGTACATGTTGTCAGATCTTTTTAGTTACTCTATTAGCTCATCCTTGCAGCCATTATAATATTTCTAACTTTCCAGATGGCTAAAACTCACTGAAATCTTGTGCATGGATGATTATAAAATATCCTATGGGCTATTAAAATGCCCTACGGAAAAATATTAGCTGTTACTCAGTTACATAGTAGTCAGTAATAGACTATTTCTAAAAAACTTAAAACACTTATTTCTTTTGCTTTGAACCCTACTTCTGTATTTTAGGTGCTTACGCTGCTTCACTCATTGCAACGTCCCTCAAAAGGTTTTCGCCACCTACCTACTCTTCATTAGTATTCACAGTCACAGGTACACCTTTAACTCACATTCATGCATACATTCCCAGACAGAAGCTATATTAATGGGAATTCATACCTCGTCTTGAACACATTTGTGTTTAAAATGCTCAAAAATACAGACATGTTTGCAGGACTGCAGTTACTTGAAGGCAACAATTTGCTCTTTGCTTGATGCCCCCCACCCTCAATATACCCCAAACCTTTTGCCCCTGAAAGGACTAGATGGAAGTCGGAGTGAGATTTTTTATCCCCGTTGTTCAGCAGGGGCAGGGCAAGGAGGATTTATAGCAAAACAGGTTTGAGGAAGGTGTAGAAATCTCTGGTCACATACACACATTGGGAGGGACAGAACCCAGCAAGTAGACCTGTATGCTTCATTGCTTAGGGAAATGCTTGTAAAATGCAGATAAGCACATCCTGCATATTCATCTCTGAGGATGGCACAGATAATATAAAGAAGACATGGATACTCTCCTAGTGTTTGCAGCACTTTGTAAATGAAAATATACCTCTGTGAACTCAAGGTTTTTCTCTGCTTAGCAGATGGCCAAAGGAAGCAATTATGCTGTATACTAAACAAACAGATTTCTCTTTGCAAAACAAGTCACTAAAATCCCTTATAGGTGAACAAGCTTTTATTAATGACCTTTTTTGAATTTTACTAGTGAGCCTAGCAATAATACATGGGTATTGTTAGAAATGTAAATGTAAAGAGATAAGGAAATTTTCAGGCAAATCTATATTTAATTTTGAAGAAAGCTGCTCTTTTCTAATGACCCTGTTTGCATGGATATCTGATGGTAAAGCTAGGGGAGGGTCACAGTAGATAAAACCTAACAGGATCATTGAATGAAAAACAAATATTTATTTTCTCTTTGTCTCTTTGGGACTCATTTGCATTAAAACTGCAGCGTTTCCAGAGACTGTTAGTGAAAATAAAAGCTCATTTATGCATTTAATATTAGGAAAGCTCTTTGAGATTGAGGTTGTATAAAAACTGATTCCACTCTACATCCTTGTCTTTCCACAAAGAATACCAAACTGAGACAAACAGTACAGATACTTGGTTTGTTGTATACCTCAAATTTGCGTTTTATTGTGCTTATGTATTTTTATAACTGTATTACAGATCCCATTGTCACACTCAGCTTCTTTTCTGAATTCCAGCTCCTATTCTACAAAGCTATTTGTCACTTATTTTAACCTTGAGCATAGTCTCATAAACAAAAGTCCTCACAGGCTTAAAATTAAGAAAGTGCTTACAAGAAGTGCCATGTGAGGCCTTCAGTCCATCTTGCGTGACTACTTGAAGCTCTTTGGTGTTATCTCCATCAGTCTCCCTGCAATTTGGTGCTGGCAAAACCTTTGTTCTCATTCATAATGTTATGTGATTCCTTTTAGAAATGAAAAAAATCCTATGTGGACAGATACATTTTACTGAAGAAATTGTTGTAATTTGCTCATGTTTGGGAAACTTGCAGTCATGCTTTAATTTTTTGAAAGGGTAGGATTGACAACAAATTCCCCCGAACACATTTGGTACTGGGATGTTCCCAGCTGAGACCTGGGTGGCTCCTACCAGCATGGCATGAGCAGCGCTGGTCTGTAGCAGAACTTTGGTCACTACCTTTTGTGGCTCTGCCAGCAGGCAGCAATGCACCCATGGTGGTTGTGGTGTCCATCCTTCCTTTATGTGGTAGAATGCAAAACACCAAAGGGGTTCTTCGAAAACAGGCTGATTATTCCAGGTTATTTTGCATGCTGTTTTATTTCTAGCATTGTTGCACTTGACACTCAATAAAAGTAGCAAATGTGATCAGCACACTGAGGTTGTCTCATTTTTTATTGTCTGCTTGGTGTGAATAAGCATTGTGTGTAAGCCAATTGCTCTGAAAGACCTAATCATAGAAACATATGTTTCTTTTAAACAAGGAGCTGATTTATTTTTAAGTGGGCCAGGTTAAAAAGGAGCTAGGATTCAAGTTATGCAGTCAACAGGAGATCTTAATGGAATTTTATAGAGAGTAACATTTCACATCAAAATAATTACATCTCTATGCTGATTAATGATTAACCCGAGTCTTTAGTATTCCTTTCTGAATGCCAGCTTCAGTCTTCAGATAGATTACCTTTGAAGTCAATAGGAGAAGCCATGTGTACATCAAAATATGGAAGTTATCTTTGTCATTAACCTTGAGAAGCATCATTGATTACTGGCAGTAGTAAGATCTAATGGTTTCAGAGAAATAACTTCTTCAAAAAGAATTTTCAAGGCATATTTGATGAGTTAGATGAAGCCACAAAAATATGGGATGGATGTGAATTGGTGCTGCTAGCTCAGAATAGTTTTGTATTACAGTTCAATCAGTTTTACTGGTGTGCTAGAGAAGGCAAAAATCACCATTTTGCCATTTTTCCAGTCAAAACTAACATCTACCTGTAAGATATTAATAGAAGCAGAGAGCCATCTCAGTACCATGAAGACACTCTAATAAGATCACTTTAATCAACAAACTCATCACTACTGTGTTGCACTGTTCATGTAAACTCAGCTGTATTTGAAAATGTGAACATATGTTTATAACTCAACAGGGAAAAATACATGTACATGTGTCCTCTGTGGGCTTGGGAGATGTCAAAATGGATTTCCAAAGAGATTTCCATTATACTTTTTGGTTTGTAAGGCTCTGTAAGCCTTGATTATGTTAACATCCTATATCAGCAGCCATTCTTGAAACTATTGTTTTTACTTCTGCAATAGATAAAACAGCAGTAATTTTAGTCTTTTTGAATGAGTATTTGGAAAGTACAAAACTGTTATGTGTGTGGGATTCTGCAGTTGGAGCCTCTGGACCATTAAAGACTTGCATGTTTAAACTTTAACCAGCGGAACTGCCTTTCTTTCAATTTTCTCGGTATATATTATACACGATAATGCATTTTTAACAAGAGGAACTGTGCTGTCATTCAATTCAAGGCTTTCTAAGATTAAATAAGCATCTGTCTACTTTACTTCGCCTTCATCAGAGACACTAGAAACAAAGTAGTTAGAAATAAAAGAAACCTCTTTGCACACCTTGTCCATCTGACTCCCAAGTGCATGATAACATTTTGTCCGTCCTAGCAAGTTTCAGTAGGCCCATATATTAGGGACTTGCAATTTTCTTTGCAAGCCAAGTGCATTTCAGAATGCCATAGAGGTTTTGCTGATGCTATATTTTCTCCAGCCTGAATCTCACATCATTACCCATGATAATAATTCCGTAGACTTCATACTTGCATCCTTCTGTCTGAAAGGTATTGGGAGGCACAGGGCTGCTGGGAGAAGGCCAGGATACTTCCATTTGTACCCAGCAATAAGCCTTGGCTCAGGGAAGGGGCTGTCCACACCCATGCCATGGCTGTAGAGCTGCCTTTGGTGGCTGAGGTGGCTGCTGAGGAGCAGAGCCAGCAGCTCAGCCTGCTTTTTTTTTCAGATGGGCACTGAATACAAAAAAGAGCTTGAAGGGCACCCACAGAAGGCAAAAAGAGTGAGGTACTGACCAGAGCAAGTGCAGAAAGCTAAAAATAACAATCCAGAGAAAATACAGATAAAAAAAAAATAAAAAATAAAAAAATCAACTTCTGCACAGTTTCTGGAGGAGATCGGTAGGTCTAGTTCCTGCTGTCTTTGCCTCTGGCTCTGTATCTGACCTTTACATTCGTAAGGGGACTCTGTACCATTGCTGAGGGCTGCTAAAACACTTTGTGCTAAAGCAGCTTTCCTTGCACCTTCTTTTGTCACCTTCTAGCCCAATGCTGGCAGCTTCTCTAGCCTTGTATCTCCCAGGGAATCCTCTCCAGCACCCAGAAAAAGTCTCTGATCAGTCTTCTTGCATAATAAGGACATCACGGGACTAGAGAGGTACTGAGAATATGGCCTCAAACCTCCCTTGGTAGGTGTTTTTGAAAAGATGTATCAACACTGTGTCTTGGGGTAGTAAAAGCCCACAGCAGTTAAAACAAAACAAAACAAAACAAAACAAAACAAAACCACCACCACCAACAACAAAAACAAACAAACAAACAAAAACAAAGTTCAGTCGTGTCCCATTGAAATTCTGGGTGAAGAATAAAGAAATGATGTACTGAAGTAAAGGCCAATGTTAAATTCTCCTATTTTGGTGACTGAGTAGCAGCAAACTACAGAAATTTAAGACCTATATCTATGGTCCCAACCCAGGCAGAATATCTTGTATATGAGGGGGCTGCCTAAGCAAAGATTACAGAGGTTACCAGTTTGCAGTCAACTTGCATGAGACTGACTTTAGCAGTATGTATCCAGCTCTGCCTATTTATTAAGATGTGACCCTTCTCCTGCTGCAAGATCATCCCTTATACCATGATTTGCAGCAATTAATTGGTCTCCTCTAAGCTGACTAGCAAATCCATATACTACTGTAATTACCTGAATGTAAAATATTTAGGAAATATCTATCATGCTCTTGGAAGTCTCAGGTCATTGAAAGAAAGCCAATGAAATTGCAAACAGGCTGAAGGGATTGGATATCAGCTACCTTTCCTCCCCCCTCCCTGTTCTCTTGGCTCTTAGCATTTGTCTCTAGGGCATGACCAAATAGTGGGCATGTGTCATAAAGACATTTATCATGTAATTACAGCTTTAAGATCAGTTTCTGTTGATGTGAGATGATTACTGTGCATTTCACGCCTTTCAGGTTCCCAGCTGGGATTCAGAGATTTAAGGACATGGGATATATATTTCTTAAATTTATGAGATAGCCATTAATTTAATTAATTGGAGCATAAGAGTTCAGTCAGTGACCAAATAAGAATCCTGCGAAACATAGAGTACAAGATATTTTATGAAGTTTCGATATTTTTGACATGTATAAGTTGGAAAAGCAAAGGCCTTTGTTTCCTCTTCAAGGAACAGAACATTTCTGTGGAGTAGGAAAAATGACACATCAAATTAATTCATTGTGAAGCCTGATATTAGAATAAGAATACTGTTAAAATGAGACTATTATAAGCCTGACTTAAAATGTATTGTTCTTCTGTGTTAGCAATAACTCAGTGTGATTTCTATATGGCTTACATCAATACTTGCATTTTAAAATCTAGGCTCAGACATTATAACTGTGATTCCTTGAATTCATTTCAAGATTTTATGTTGTGTTTTTATTTGATTTTGTGTTTTTAAATGTGGATCCTATTTGACTTACTGTGAGAGAAACCCTGTCACCAAGGTGATCATGCAGCTAGATTTCCAGTGTTTTTAATACTCACTAAATTTATAGGAGATTTGCATTGAAACCCTATTTCTTCTGATACTGAAGTCAGCTTTTTGATCATCCTCATGGCTGTTTAAGCTAGTATATGATATTTTTAAAGGCCTCGTTAAAGCAGTTTAAGTTTTTAGTGAAATAGATGTAAGCTTTCTTTCCGTTATCTCATAAGATGCAGCAGGCAATCCAGTACAGCACCTGTGTCCAAATTACAGCTGGGCAAAAGGTTTTATGCTTGGCCACTTTTAAGAAAACCAGTTTATCATGATTTCCTCTTAAAGAATTCAGCCTGGCTCCTGCCCAGTGATAGCACCAAATTTCAAAATTTAGCATGAACAACTAGAAGCATAAATTTTGGGTTAAGGATACATCAAGAAGGAATTGCATATCATCACACACAAGCATGCCTGAATGCAGAAAGCTTGATTTGCTGCCTTGCTCCCTGGCATTGACATTCTTATCTTGGTACACCAGACTGATATAAGGCTGGTAGAATGGCTCATGAATTAAGTCCAAAGTGTTCTTCCTGCAGTGGGGTTGGCTGGCAGAGCTCCTGGGCAGCAGAAGTCTCACTTTACAGCCACTGAGATACTTACCTGTGGTGCCTCCAGCCCAACAAGGCACAGCCAGTTGTGACATACTGATCCAGCAAACTGTTTCCAGTCCTCTTTTTCTTTGGCAAATGTACTTGCCTAGTGTAATTTACTGCAACAGCATTAAAACAAAGGGTGTTATCAAAACTTAAATCAGCGGCCCTATTTGTCTGAAAAATGCAAATCTGGCAGTGGCTGAGGATTGTAAAAGGATGAGCAAGCAGACAGGTGTGATTTACACAGGGAGGGAAACAAAGGCAGAAGTGTCCTGACAGCAGAGATATTATATCTGGCTTTATCTGAGGGCACAGACCTGGCCCTGGCTGCCCCAAGATCACTGCACATTGCCAGCCAAGCTGTTCTCATGCTTAATTTACAGCCTGCAAGGTTCATTCACTATCTAACGAAAAATTTTGATGGGAACTTTGCAGGAGAAGGTGGGACAATTGACAAATTATTCACATTTCAGAAGAGGAAGGGAGAGCTCCTTTGGCCCCGAGGACTGACCTCACCGTGTTTTGACCTGCAACAGGGGTTGTCATCAGGTGTTTTATGATCATTCCCCTTCTGGACTGTAACATTCTGGTGAATGTAACACCAGACTTTATTATCTTGCTTCACCCTTTCCATAATTCCATGTCACATTTGTAGTACAGCAGCAGTTGCAGAGGAGTTTGAGAAGTTTCTGTGGAGGTAGTCCAACCTTGATGCAGAGAGTTGCTTGATGTGTGCTTTGTCATTTTTTTTGGTTGCACCTTATGTATGGGAAAAGCAATAAGAATTGCCTCAAGACTGCTCACATCCTTACTCAGAAACTAGTTTAGTCCCATGACTTGGGCCTTTGGCAGCTGAAATGGCTGTTCATAATGCAAAGTAACCCTGCCCAGGGAAGTGCTTGAGTCACCATCCCTGGAGGTATTCAAAAGATGTTTAGATGAAGAGCTTAGTGATATGGTTTAGTGGAGGACTTGGTAGTGTTAGGTTATAGGTTGGACTGGATGATCTTGGAGGTCTTTTCCAACCTAAATGGTTCTGTGATTCTGTGATTTATTCATGTTTGTCTTCAAGCACCTAGAGGTACCAGCTAGCCTTCTCCTCCCTGGCTTGGCTCCTTGCCCTGTCTGGTGGCATTTACTCTTTCCATGAGGTCCCTTCTCTCTCTGTGACTGAAATAACCAAACTGATATATTTATTTTCACCAGTTTCAGATGGAGCTGCTTTCTCACCATGATTAACCATCAGTCACACCTCCATTCAAAAGACAGACTGTCTTTGCCCAGCACTGCATCCGAAAGGCTGTTTTTCTTGACAAAACCAGCAGTTTCTCATGATCCATATTCATAAGTTTCTGTGGAAAGAATTACTCTTCCTCCATCTTTCATAAGATATCATAACTTCTTTTCCAAACTACAACATCTTACATATCTTCCAAGTTCTTTGGAACAACTTCTTTGGCAGAAAGATATTACTATATCTATATCTATAGTCTGAGGTAACTGAATTCACCTCTTCCTCTACAATTTGGTTGTTAATCATGTTCTTTTTAAATAATAAAGTAAAATACAAAATAAATATTACTATAAATATTTTGTTTGACACACATCTCAGTAACAGATGATGGGATTTTACTCTGCTAATAAACTAGTATTGTTTGTCTTTTCTTTTGATGCATGCTTGCCTTATAGGTAAATTTGTCTTTCTACATCTTAGTACTTTAAAGCAGTAATAAAAGATCCTGAAGTCTCTGTGACTTAGTAATGTGTCTAACTAAGAACAATTTTCTTGCAAACTGATTTCCATGCTCTTTTAAAAACTGATATATGGTTAATATTTAATACCAATATATTCATGAAAAATTCAGCTGCTAATAAATGGGATTTATTTATTTTCTACCATTTAAATTGCCCCTACTGTCATCTTAAAACTGTTGATAGATAGACTATCTAAGCAGAAACAAGTATTCATTTGTTATGGGCTATTTAGTGTTTATATAAGCTGCTTTGCTTCAGAGGTGTCCCCTAGCTTATATTGTAGCAGGAAAATCATAGAAACAGCAGTTCCAACCCCATGCTTGCTTTGCAGAGGATGGAAATCTGCTCTCAGCACTTAGCAGTGCAAAAGAGAGAGCTATGGAAATCTGCTCTCAGCACTAATCAGTGCAAAAGAGAGAGCTGTCATGACCATCACTTGCAAAAGTGAATTCCTACCAGCAAACACTTCAGTAATGTACTCCAGTTTTTGGACTTGCCTAGTCCTTTCTTACCTCCTGGCATCGCATGAAATAACATTGAGCATGTAACTCCTGCTTGCTTTCCTCCTCCTGTGACTGACGAAGAAATGCAGATTTGTATTATGTACTTATTAAAATGGAAAGAAAAAAAAAACACAAAACCCCACTGATGCTGGATTCCCAGACTCTGAACTGCCTGGTCTATCGTCTTTCAAGGAAAATTACACTGTTCACTTAGAAAAGAAATGTCATAATTTCTCCACATTTTACCCCACAGCATCAAAACTCATACTTGCCCTTTGAAAGCTTTCATTTGTTTCTGCGTGTAATACCCAGATAGGTACCATGCTGGCATTTCTTCATTTCATCCCTCTAGATTTTAAAAGAAAATCTCTGTGTAATGCTCATACCCTCATTTCTTTAAAAAAATAAAAAATAAAATAAAGCAGGGAGAGAGAGAGGCATCAAAAGCAATTTTTCTTTTCCACATGCCTATGTGGTAAACCCAGATGTCAGGCTTTTTGTGGTTATGTGATTCATATCACTTCAGTATGGGATGTTAGCTCTGCATTTAGTCTTGCCTAGACTGTAACGAAGGACACCGATTACTCTGGTGATTCAAGCTAAAAGCTGCAGGAGAGGCATTAGAATACAGGAAACGTATAGGGGAATGCAATTTCAAAGTGGATGAAAAATGTGTGAGTGGATGAACATTCAGTTAGGTAATTACAGCTTAGGTTTAGTCCTGAATTTTCTTCAGCCTTACTCTAGGGAAAGCCTAATGGCCAGACCTGAGTTTTTAATGGCAACATTTGGGCAAAAAGTATGGCTATTATGTGAGCAAATGTAGCACTTTATCCTGGAGGAATGGATATCACCTTCAGTGTCAAAAGTAAAGAAGAATCAATTCAGCTATGTGAGCTATGAAACTTTTCGGTGGGCAATCCTAGAATGGTCTCGCTCTGTGGGGAGGGGAATGGGAAGATGGTGCCTGAGCATGAAATGTGCTCAGCACAAAGTACACAGTTGGAGATATGTGTGTCTAGTGTTCAGTTTACTAGTCCCAGTCACCTCAGTGAAGTTAGTCCACATTCACGACATCAGGAAAAGAGAATCAGGTCCAGAATTTACACAAAACCAAATAATTTAGATCAAAAGAGATACAAAGCCAAATGAAATGGTGAGTGCCATTTTCATCACTAGATGAAAAATGTTTCACAGCAAGCCAGTTCTTAGAACAATAATAAGAATTTTAATATTCATAGAACAGTGTGAGTTTTTGGGAGAAGCAAATTCTCCACTTTCTGAAGAAAGGGGGATTATAAAAAAAATGAAGAACAACTTTTTACACAGGCAGATAGTGATAGGACAAGGGGGGATGGTTTTAAACTAAGAGAGAGGAGATTTAGATTAAATGTTGGAGGAAATACTTTACTATGGGGGTGGTGAGACACTGGAACAGGTTGCTCAGAGAAGCTGTGGATGCCCCATCCCTGGAGGTGTTCAGGGACAGGCTGGATGGGGCCCTGGGCAACCTGGTCTGGTGGGAGGTGTCCCTGCCCATGTCCAACCCCTGCAAGGGGTTGAAACTAGTTCATCTTTAAGGTCGCTTCCAACCCAAACCATTCTATGAAAACAGATTCAGATAATCTGTGCCAGTTAACAGGTTCAGTTGGATCTTGTCAAATAGGACAACAGGGACAGTCACAAAACAGCTAAAGTAATAACATTTTTTTTTTTTTTTAATTCTAGGGCACTCCTGGAGAATGTAAATGAGCTGCCTCCAGTCCTTCCCCATGCAAATGGGTCTGCACCTCCTGTTTCCAGAACACCCTACTGACTAGTCATAAGGTGTTATGGTGCAGGATGCTCTCTGGTTCTTGGTCAAACACCCGTTGGAGCAGGGAACAGGTGACAGAACACCCTTTCCCTAATGCTACTGAATAAGACTCTTGTTCATCTTCACAGTTTGAAGGAGGTGCGGCAACTCCAAGGAGAAAGCTGAAGGGAGACTCCTACCAGAAAGCCTTACCTCGAGAGCTGGTAGAAAAAGATGAAAAAGATGGCTGATTTATATTCCAGCTTTTGAACTGACATCTTCTACCTTTCACGTGCATGCTCTAGTGAATCAATACTGGGGACAATGTCTTCACTGACCATAACATTAGAGCTTTCCTTTTTCCATGAGACAATTTAGACTTCAACTGAACCACACAGCCAGTGGGATGCTTGCTAGTCTGCTGGGATGAACAGTCTCCAATGAAACTGGGGACTGAGGTTCACAGAGAAGCTGTATCTTGTCTCCCAGATCTTAAATACTTTTACAGAGGAGAATATTATGCCCTGCTTCTTCAGCGCAAAAGTTTAATTTTACTTTTTCCTTAAAGAAAAAACAAGCCTATAATAAACAAATACCAAAATCGTCATGGCTCAAGTAAACTCACTTTACATAAAAGCTGAATATACATATTTTTAATTTTCATTTTTAGTTAGGAAAAAATAAGAGGAGAAAGGAGAGAACAATACTTGCTGTGGCTTTCCTCCATTTTACTTCTGCAGATGAAGCCATATACACCTGCTATCTGCATTGTCTTGATTGCTTGAAAAGCTTCCTGTGGCCAGTTTTCTACAAATGGACCCCAAATTGCCATTACTGCTGCATGCTTGAGGCTAACAAGAAGAATAAAGCAAGGAGTAATGGATAGACCCTTGGCCCTATCATCTGGTGGGCAGGATGAAATCTGAGCTGTCTCCTTCCAGGCTCCAACCTGAACAGAGCTGTGACAGGAGCCGGAGGAACCTCACTTTGCCTGGCTTTGACATGGCTTTTGTGTGGTTTTTACATGGCTGGAGGCAGGATCTTCAAGCAGTGTTGTGGAAGAAGCTGCTCGCATTAGATATGCTGCCCCACTTGAAGGCCTAAAAGATCAGGATCATCCAGACAGCTATCTACACCATGCTCCTATCAGAAATGACCCCTGACTTTTAACACCTTTTTTTTT